>JAVCKT010010487.1:0-38026 GCA_032273925.1 Rhynchotus rufescens | reverse complement strand
CTTTCATTTGTCAATTCTTACTCTCCTAGTCTGTATCTATCGATTGAACTATGCATTGCACCCATAAGTTTAAAGCCAACAACAAAATACACCCTTATGGAGTGTTGGCACATTAGAAAAACAGAACGTGTTTTGATTTGGAGACATCTCTGCAAGTTTTGGACTCTTATTAGAGGAATTAGAGACTATGAAGGAAGGGTCAAGTAATTAAATGTTTACATGATGGTCGTTCTAACACCACGCGAATTCTGAATCAATTTCAGAAACTGGGCAAATGTGAAGGTTTACAGGTTTTGATGGAGGCTTGGAAGTATTTTTGTAATGGCAAATCTGTCACTGCTAGGATTGGACTTTGGGTAATTGGAGCTTTCCATCCCACCCTCTACAGAGGGAAGAGACTCCTGGGGGTTTCAGCCCAGCTATGGGAATTACGATGGACTCGCTGCGTTGCCCTTGGGAGTCACAGCTTGGCTACCAGGAAGAATGTCTTTACACACCAAATTATTTCCAGTCCAATGGAGCAAACTTGTGACAGCTGGAAGCAAATGGGCTCCAAGAGGATGAGTCGGCCGCTGGCTGGTTCTGCCCCAGTGCAGCAGCTGTCGTCACTGGCAGCACTGGAGCTGGCCAGCTCCGGTCCAAGAAGCCTCCATAAGAGGCCAGCCAGGAAGCAGCCACAGGCATGAAGGCTGCTGCTGGAGTGGGCAGGGAACAAAATGAAAATGCAAAGCTTAGCATCAGGGCTGCTACGGTGGCCAGGGTGTTGGTGAATATCTACAAGGACCAGCTCCCTTGCTGGAGCAGTATAAAAGGGAGCAGAAAAAATTACAAAACCCAATGACTGGGAAGAATAACGGGTAGGACTAAGTTCTTTCTGCCACTCTTATTTATCTTCCAAATAACTGAAGTAACTGCTCGCAAAGCTACTTCTAGAGTAGCCATGGAGTGACTTCCTGAAGGAAGCTCTTTGTACATCTTAAACAAGGCTTAAGCTCAGCAGGCCTCTCACTTCTGCCTCGAGTCCCATGAATTCATGTGTGTATCTCTGCAGAGAGATTTACTACTTTGGGAACATGATGGAGATGCAAAAGGAGCAATACAGTGTCACAATGTGGTAACGAACACAAAAAAAGACCAGGTTTGTGGCAGGGCACTTGGCCATGGCAAGTGCCACCTGATTCCCCTGCTCCATGGGATAGGCCTGGCAAAGAGCAGCAGCCCTGCCAACCTAGGCTCTTGTGTTACTCTCTGTAGTATCCATTCAGTCCCCCCCTCTCTCTAAATGCAGAGATTTAGAAGCTTGTTTATAGAGCACTCAAAAGTACATACACAGCTGTAAAATTGCTGAGACTTCTCCCATCCCAGAGAGATTAAAAACTCTTTCTCACAGATAAGGAATGTGGAGTAAGAGCAGGATTGCACAGAGACATCCCTCTTCCATGGGGAACCGGCACTGAAACATTTCCTCAAGTGAAAGGAGTCTCCAGCAGTGAAGAACAGGCTGTGGTGGAAGGCTGGCTGCTCTGATACCTAGGGATCAATTAGCAAAAACTATGCCTAGGAAATAAAGACTCTAGCATCACTATACACGCCACTCAAAGATCCAGCACATATATTTGAATTGCAGCAGCAGAGCTATCCAGAACACAGATTATCATCTTTGGTACTCTGATATTATTGCCTTAGGCAAAATTAGCTGAGGCACTTGAATGAAAGTACTCAGGATCTGCCCCATCGTTTTTGACATGAAGTGTCAGGCTCGAGAGTTCATAGACGGAGCAAACAGGGAAGATAAAATGAAGGGATGGAGATGAGGACTGGAGAAATTGGGCAACCTTGGAAACTGAGAATTAACTGTGAGTTCGTCACAATGAGTATCAAGAAATCCTGGGTATAAGGACCTAATTTTTATTCTACTACAGAGAAAGATCCTTGATATTCACGGTTAGATTGATATTTGTGGTTAGGTAACCAAGCATGGTGCCCATATGATTACGTTTTAGCAATTGAAAAGGCTCTACAGAGGCTAATCTTTCTAATGAGAAGCTGTGGGAATGCTGGGGTGTTCGCTTGGCCTTGCTGGAGGAAGTGAGGGCATCTTAGGAAAGCTCTGCTATTTTTTTGCCTCGTATCCGTGCCACTCCCTAAGTATCCTGTGCTGCTCAGGTTCAAGTTCAGAAGAGGGATGTTGATCTGACCTGCAATGAGTCTTCCTGTGCGTAGATAGATGACTGCATGTTATCTGCCAATGTTTTAATGTTGGCTATGGTTTTGAGAATAGAGGCTCTTACCGTATGTCCTCACCAGGAAATGTGAACATGGCTGTCTGTCTTATTGTAAATTTTTAAGACCGTTCAAGGTAGGGTTATTTTCTTTTTGTTTTTCTGTTAGGTTATGAAATGTTTACCACATGGTGAATTCCACCATATTGTGGAGAATTTTGACCACATAGATAGGGAATAAATCATATATTTCACTATGCTTTATTTCATCAATTAATTTTGTCTGAACCAGAAAGGAAGTAAAACTAGCCAGGTCATGTGGATTATTATTTTTTTTTTCCATTGAAGTATGAATTATCTGTTCTATGATCAAATCACTTACATAGTACGGTGACTTTGCAGTGAGAGGAGAGATGATACAAAGCAGCAATTCTGCTTTCTTTGACTTGAGTGGAGTTTTATCTTGAATGGAGATAAAACTCCAGGGTATACGCCAGGATATAGGTGCCCTCAGTGTAAACACAGAACAGGATAAGCATGGCTTCCATGGATGGAGAAGGTCTTTTCATATATGAATTAAATTGAAAACATATTCAAAGACTATACCAAAAAAAAAAAAAAAAACCCCTTCAAATCTCTCTCCTCTCCAACTTCTTTTCTCCTACTATTTTCACTTGGACTAGATATATTAGGTACTCAGACTGGTTTGCTATACAAGTATTTCAGCAGAAGGGACAGTTCTGTGCTCATCTAATTTGCTGTCCCCTCTGTTGTTGCAATCTTGTGCTGGAAGGTTCAGATGACACTGAAATTACTTTGTTTTATTTCTGATTCCATATAATAAAGTCAGTAGCACTTTTGCTATAGCACAGAATTAACGGAGGTTATCTACTAATGCAGTGAGAGGAAAAAATGATGTTGCTAAAAACTGAGAAATATGTAGGAATTCAGCTCTTGGATGAGAGATTTCTTATGGTAGATGCCGACAGACTAATCAAATCTAAGAAATAAATGGAAAATACATGCAGAAAATGCTAATGTGATATAGTTGTGTTAATAGGGTGTTATAGTAAAAAATGAAAACGGAATCACCCTCTGTGTACTCCTTTGCTTTACACTGGTTTCTTGAATTTAAAAAAAAAAAAAAAAAAAAAAGCATTTAACGGAGATTTTTTAACATCCAGAGTTACCAGCAAAAAAGTGCTAATGACTGGCTACACAATTATTATTTTCCCAGACAGTGCTGAGTAACACTATGCAGATGCTGGAGCAAACCCGTGCAGTGGGCAGCCGTGCTGGCCCTGCTGCTGCTGCCCACGCTCCCTACCGACTGCTGTGGCTGAAGGGTTTAATCCAAAAAAGCAAGGGGCACCTCAGGAGGAGCAAAAAGAACCCAGAACGATGACAGTAAAACCAAAAAAGAGGCAGGCAGAGGTGAGGCTGAGACAACAGGATATGAAATTTTCCAGCTTGAGGTTGTAAGTTCAAAATCTGGGAAAGAGCATAGTGACTGGCGGCGAGTTGTTTTATCTGGAAGCCTCGCTGAAATGCACTGTCTGGTCCTGAGAGCTCGCACAGTTGTGATATCCACTGATGGGGGCATGAACACACTGGAAGGGAAAAGTGGTTTGTGTTTTTAGGGAGGAATTTGGAAATGCATTTGGGGGGAGGATGAAGCAGGAAACCTGCACTGCACATGCTGAGATTATTCCCTCAAACCTGAAATATGTGGCTTCATGGCAAACCCAGCTTACATAAGCACTCTGGGCTGCTTTGCTCTGGGCTTTCTTTGTTAACCTTAGTGCTTTGCAGATGCAGGCTTCTCTAGCCTGCCCTGAAGGGTGGCTTTGCCCAAGGGACTACCTGCCAACCTCCTTTACTATAAAATATATGTACCCCCAAGTTTGTAATGTTGCTGGTATTGTGTGGATAGGATATCTCTTCAGAGATTTCTTTTGACCCTTTGAATGTGAACATAAATGATGGAAAGAATTTAGAAGAAGAAGGTAAATATTTATAAACTTGCTTTATAAATCAGTGATCTTGTAATTTCTCTGACCCTCAGCACTGTGCATCCATCTGTGTGATAAATGACTGCATTGCTCACCCTGGATTTTGGTGTAGTTGTCTAAGCAAGCTGTCTAAACAGAGGCAAGGAACCAGAGACCTTGGAAACTTTGAAGTTATGTGAAAGAATATTGATTAGCTTTCCTTCCATATGCAGTTTTCCATTTAAAAAAAAAAAAAAAGCAAAAAAGCCCTTCCACTTTCCACTTTTCTCACTTGCAATGTAGTTTCCAGTTACAGTTCTGTCAGTGGGGGACAAAATTCTCATTTTTAGGTCTGGAATGAGTTTGATTAGCCCAGAGACAGACTTCAGGACAGATGATATCTTCTCAGATTGTAAGTAGAAGCAATGATATTGACTGGCTTAGCCATACATTTACTGTGGACTAGACTAATTCCTACTATACAAGAGAGAAAAGGAAAAGCATCTCATGGTGAAGTACTCTTACTTTAAAGTAAGGCTTTTACCAAAATGCAAAGCTAATGGAGGAGGTGGGAAATAAGTACTTTAGGGCTGCAGTGTGGAGGGCTTCAGACCCTGCATTCTTTGACCGAAAATGTAATAATAATGACCGAATTAGTTATTACTGGATGGGATAAATCTCAGTAAACCTATTTCAATCTCCTTTTCCTCTGTGTTGCTCTGTGTTTCCCTCTTCTTTTCATAGTGATAGTCTTTGGACAAGAAGAATGCTTTCCCTCACACTTTTACCCCCAGTCATATAGAATAGTATGAACTGCCCACAGAAAAAGCTTTTCAGGATTTTACAAGCACGTAGGTAGCTAATTAGACTCTTGAGGCTTGTGGTGGAATTTCTTTTCCACCTATTGCAAGCACATCTGTTTGATTTGTCTGTGATGTATTTTGTATGAGTGGACAGCTGATAACTTGACACACGTAGAGTTCTTGCTGAGATTCAGCTATGAAGAGTTACATCTGAGGAAAATCACATCTCTTGAATTCTTCTAAATTAACTCTTTCCATTCACAGCAATTCTCTACAATATTGCAAAATCACATTCAAACTTTTTCATGATGTTTCTTGCCTTTGTTCTATATCAGGCATCTTGAGGTCTGACTTCTTCAGAAAGCTGTATTGACAGATGTCTCATATTTGATAGTACTGGAATTGGTAGAATTAATCCTAGGTATCATGCATTTAGCAGCTATTCTTAAACCATTTCCTAGCAGAGAGCTAGAAATGGTTTATTTCTGGTTATGCGAGGCAGCACAACCTATTGGTCAAACCTATTTTTCATGGCGTCAAAACTGACTTTCTGAATGGAAATTCAGCTTTGACAAAGCCTCATTTGACAAGTATGAGCTCATCCAGTTGGCCTATCTCCCATTAACAACCACTGAACTGGTTGTCCGACTGCAACCAATTCTGATGGGGCAGAACAGAAACCTGGAAGCCAGGTTTTACATCAGGATGTGGAAAGCTGGGCAGCTGGAAATGCAGCTGTGAGTCAGGAAGCTGCTGAAGGGGAGATACACTGCTTCAGTCTGCAGGAGGGAAGGTCATGCTATAGCTGATAAGATGGCTAAACTCTCCCTCTTTGCAGATGTGGGATTCCTAGCAAAGCTGTTGCTTAGATTTGACCTTCCAGCTTAATAAAAAGCACTCACTGCTTGGGCATCCTCGGGATTACTGCAATAGAGAAACTTCTCTGGCTGAGTTGTCTTGCCTAACTCTTCTTAACTAAGGGATTTTGTTGGCAGGAGTTAATCTTAGCATTCTTCTTTTATCATTAATCTTGATAAACAGACATAACTTCTCTACCAAATCCAGCCCTGCCCAACAAAGGACAAAAAATGAAGTAAACACTGGCAGTAACTGCACTGACACCAACGGAATAAAAACATTAAACTGGTGTAAATATGAAAAGAATTATACGTTTTAGGAGGCCTACTGTTACTGCTGTGCTTTGTTGTACTCTATCTTCTGATGACTTTATCCAAGACTAAGACTTTGCGGTCTATTTTTATAGCAGAAACAGGTAGATTTTGTTCTGGAGTTGTTTTTATTGAAAGGTGACACATTTAGATTCTGCAGCCCTGATGGCACCAGTTCCCTGCTAGGACTGAGAAGAGTTCTTGTGGTGTGTTATATGCACCACCATAATGTGTGCTGACATTCATGGAAAACCATAGACAGTGGCACAAAAGCTCTTCATGATATTCACTAGGAACAAGCCGTGTGGTTTGTCCTATTCTCTTAGGCTGGTGTGTTTCAGTCACCCAAGTTTTAGAAATTCAACAGGCACGTGCCTAGTTCTAAGCCTGTAAGTCAGCACGTCTGCAGTTCTCCTACCTGTTTGTGGGGATAAACATTAATGTGGCACTTGATACATTCTTGTCCCATGTTAGCCCAGGAGTTTCCACTCATCCATTTTCTCTTGCATTTAGGACACTTGTATTCACCAAAGCAGCGTTTCTTGCCCTGGTATGGAGTCAGACCTTCTCCTTTTGGGCGAGCCTAAAACAAAAAAGAAAGGGAAGTAGTAATAAATGACCAAGTGGTTCGGGAGGCAGCAGTATAAAAGTAAGTTTTTATTAGGAGGTATTGGCACTTCATCAGCATGAGGATTATTATTATATATGAAATTGTGAACTGGGGTTGAGGAGCAAAGACACACTTTTGATTAACCCCACTGTTTTTCTCTCTCTGTAAACATATTTCACTGATGTCTATCTTGTGAGGTAAGTAAGAAGGGATCTCCAAATATAATGCACTGTTATAGTGTCTAAATATTCATACTGCAAACAGGCTTTTTTAGTCAACATTCAATATCTCTAAATATTCTCACCAAAATGTCTGACAGGACAGTAACACAGGTAATACCCTGATACGTTAGGTGAGGACGAGAGTGTTACATAGGGCTGTTTTGAAGATAGCTGTGAAGATGTGGCCATTACTCCCAGAGACTTGAGCGTTTCAAGATGCTGAAATACTGCCCATATAGTGGCTGCATTTTTTGTTGTTGCCTCGCAGGAGACTCTGTTCTCTTGGGCAGTGGCAGAATGGCACCACCACCTAGCAAAGGGTTCTTTGTCGATTTGTATGTAATTGCCTCCAGGGCATTTTTTTAAGGTTCCCAGATTAAGTTTACAAAATTTAAATAGCCTGTCATTCTGGGAAAGGGTTTGTTTTGTTTCGGGAGCTTGTACAATTTCTCAGCGTGGAGGTTCAAATTGTTTTCTATGTGAAAATATGGGTTGAAAGAGCAGGTGCTTGGCAGAAGACCTGAGCTTGGCAGGGACTTGGGGACTCCAGCTCCCACGGCTCACAGAGATGCTGTGTGCTGTGTTTCTTCAACTGTTGCGTGTGGCCAGAAGTGGGAACAGACCGCTGAGCACGGCCATCCTGCTTACTGGTGAGCACAGGAAGAGGAGGACCCCAAACCTCTTATGTCCTCTCTTTTCTGTAGTGTTAGTAAGGAGCCATCTTTATTAGGAACACTTAATTTGGCTCTGTCTCTAAGGAATACATAGCACATCTTAAGCCATATGCTGTCTTCCCTTATTTCTCAAGGAATTCAATAGGAACTCAGCACAGGGACTTCTTATGGTGGAGATCTTTCCCTCTTTGGCCTGAGGCTTCAGAGATTGCTTTATTTGTTGATTCAGCTTGGGATGTGTTATCTGACTAGTAGCAAAGTATTATACAACTCTCAGTTTCAGTGGTACTCAAACTTGTCCTACAGTCAGACCTGTAAATGTGGCTTCCCTTAGTCATCTACCCTTATTAAGCAGCAGTCCTTTTGGAAGGAGTGGAGGTCCAGAAGGCAGAGCACAGACTTTGGAAGCACAGTGTGCCTGAAACTTTGCAAATGTTTATAAACAATGCTTAGACATCACACTCCCACTGCAGTATGTTATGCCAGCCATAAACAGTATTTAAACATCAAACTCCCACGGCCATATGTTTCACTAGCCACAATTTACAGATGGGGAAATATTTGGAGATTACTGCTTTGAATGGGGGAGGGTGATGGCTACAGGTGTCTCAAGCTTGGGCAATTGACTTCAGAGGCATCAAGCCGAAAAGCTCTGCCCTCACAGAGGCACTGGAGGGCACTGAAGGCTGAGGCTGTGTGAGCTCGTGTGTGTGAGTGTTTGTTTGTGTGTAGCTGGGCACCACCGAGGGAAGAATTCCTAATTAGATGTGGCTTTGAAAATTTGGCCTCTTGGACTTGCTCAGCAAATCGGAAGCAGAACCAGCAAAAGAATGTAGGAGACCTGACTCCAGAGGTAATTTCCTGGTACAATCTCTAGACTAAACTTCTGATTTATTTTTATTTTAACTTTTCATCTGTCATAGCTCCCTCTTCAGTTGGTGACTTTAATTACTTTGCTGGCAACACTGCAACATTCTCCGTAGGTGTTTCACTATTGTGCTTTATGGATGTTTATACTTTGCCCTAGTAGGTATTTTCCTTCCCCTATCTCCAGTTTTCCAAACTATTCCCCACAGGGAATCTGGATTCTCAAACAAAAAAAGCTCATTTTCTCTAGTGAGAAACATCATTAGTACTGACAGCAGTGAAGGCACCTCTCCAACCTGCCCCCCAGCCACCAGCTCCAACAAAGCTGCAAGTTGGTCAGAGTATTTGGTGGAAGGCAAGACCTGAGTGAGATACTCTACGGGTCTGAAAGGTCCTGAGCTCATTTATTTAGTGTCTGTGGCTGCGGCAGCGCAGCTGAGTTAGATAAACATTTCCAAGAAGCAGGCTGCTCCTTCACGTCTGAGGAGGCAGCGCTGCCTGGCAGGGCGTGCGAGTGCCTGCGCGCTGGGGGCACTGCGCCTTGGTGCCCACCCAAACGGAGCGGGAGCACTATTGGCACTAAAGGTTTTTCTTAATTAGGTGGCAGAGAGAGCAAGAAGACGTTCTTTGATGCTTAATACTAGCCTGAAGCCTCTTATTTCGCAAATGTTGTCTTTTACCCTGTTTAAGCAATTAACCTCCTATTGCCTTTCCTCACGTATCAACCCAATATGAAGCTGTTCATGTAAACCCTTGTTGGTGTTTTGATCCTGCGGTTTCTAGAGCAGAGGATTTCTCCTTTTTCTCTTTTTGCAATGAAGCACTTGTTCTGAGGTAATTCAGCAACATTATGCCATTTTTCATAATGGCAAAATATTATGCTGTTACCCTGTTACCATATGTTGTCCTGTTTCTTTTAGTCTCAGGTAGAGTTTGGCACTGTTTCTGCGCTTGGCTATGCAAGTTTTGCAAAACCTTATCGGGATTCTTACCATGTTTGAAGTTATATTCAAACAGAATCGCAAACCACAACATGATCATTTTTTTTCTGCATTTTTAGCTTGTTTCTGTCTAGGTAGGTGACCATTTTGTGCTTTGCTTTAAAAAGTGTTTTGTTGGGTTTACTCCATAACACAAAGCATCTGGTATTTCTCCTGCTGTGTTACTACTTTCTTCTACAAGAGCTATTGGTATCTTCACATAGACATTTCAAAGATTATTTAATGCAGTTAGTGCAGGTACACATTTGGGGGGATGGGTAAATAGATTTTTCTTTAAGCAATGGCTGGTGTCTGTTCCTTCAAGCATATCTCTGTCTAGACCTAAGCCTACACAACAGGCTGTTGTGCTGCTTTGGGGGATCCTGCAGGAAGGAGAGAGTCTAGGAGACCCCCTTGGGAGGTGGAGAGGAGGGGTCAAAGATGCCGTGGCTGCTCCACAGCCCCTTCGTCATCCTCAGTTGGGCAATGACCCTTTTCTGTTATGGGAGTCCTTATTTTTTTAAAAAACAACAAGGAATAGGGCCCAGCTCGGAGCTGATCGGGCTGGTCTCCCTCGTGCTGCAGGTGAAGGGATCCAGAAGCAGCTCTGTGCAGGCTCTGGCCGGGCCAGCAGCAGTCAGCGGGGCGAAATGACCCTGCCCTCTGATTCATGGCCTCTGGCTGTGTGGAAGCAATATATTATCCTGGACATCCAGAGGAATGCAAAGACAAATGAAATCATCTTTGCAGGTGTACCTCTGCACGTACCTCAAAGCAGGGCATGTGTTGGCTTTAATGAGACCCAGGGTGGGTGCAAAGCCAGTGTTTTTTTTGTGTGGCACAGCAATGAAAATGACATCACTCCTCCATCCTTCATTGACACCCAGCTGCCTCTATTTTTTTGTATCCCTCGTCTTTCCTCAGCCAAAACCACAAATTGGCTATAATAAGATTTTAAAATTGTTTAAGTTGAGCTGTTCTGCTGGGAAGTGGCCAGCTGCGCTCTAGCAGAACCTATCGCATTGTGCATCTCGTGGAGGAATCTGCCAAATCACTTGGCAGTGACGGACGCTATGAAGGACTCTTTGCTTTCCCCAGACAATTTGCTCAAAGTATCAGCTTGCACAGTCAGCACAAACAAAACAAAACACCCACATGCCCTGCTTAAGACTAGATTCATTATAAACAGCAACTTGCAGAGGGTTGTCTCAAAGTGAAATGCAGAGGGGTGATTTACTGACTGTTTCTCCTCCCTTTGTCTTCCTCCTGAGTTTGAGTTGCCTAACTGAAAGGTACAGAGCATAGGAGAAAGGTGGTGCCGTGCAGGAGACCTCTCTGAGGGTCTGTGTGCAAGGATATTGCTCCAAGAGAGCAGAGAAGTGGTAATAGAAAACACCAGCTTGGTCCACTGACTGTCTCCCGAGTGATTTGCCCGAGGTCCAGAGCTCTATTTTGAAATGTGAGCCTTCTGACACTCTCCAGTGTAAGTCAGCACAACTATCAGATGGTGTTAAAACACTCAAAGCACTTTAATTTTGTTCTCCTCTGCATGCAGGGTGTTCAGAAAGGCAGAAATACCCAAAGTGTTCAATTGGAAAAAGAAAAAGGAAGTATTATGACTGCTGTGAAGTGCTGAGTGTTCTGGGGCTCTGTTCCTGGCTCTGCTGCAAGTCGCAGAGTCCTGGGCAATTCACTTAAATCCTCTGTGACTTTTTTCAGCTCTGAAGGCTGTGTAAGAGCATTAAGACCCAGGCACGCACATGCAAATGCAAAACAGAAAATGGCCTATAAAAGAGAACACCTAGATTCACCAACCATTTTCTGTGTTCTTTCTAATTTTAGTGTTATTTGTAAACTTCAGTATCAATAGATTACCTAGACAGATACAGAGGTTATGTTTAGCGACCTAAATAAATCTGGCCTATTTTTGCTTTCTGTGCATAGTCCACATTGCTGGTGTATAATATTGCTGATGTGTGACACTGTGGTCAGTATTAAAATGACTTGGAACTGCGTTTCTGCAGAATTTGCATACCATAGGCAATACTGAAAGAGCTGCTAGTTTGAAGCTTTCACATTCGTAGCACCTTTATGCTGAAAGTCTGCTCATCGTGCGTGCAAGGTAGCTCTGGACCCAGCTCCAGAAAATGCTGAGGCTGCTGCAGTCGGTCACTGGGTTAAATCAGCAGGATTTCTTCCTAGCTCTTCCACAGGACAGAATGCAAATGGGCACCTTCCTGCTGGCCAGGGAGTCGGGCTGGGGGACAGGCACCAGGAGGTGTTGGAGCTGATGCTCAGACTTCCAGAAGATCATGAAATAAGGAGGGGGAAAGACTAGTTGGGCTGGCTTTTAATGTGTCTGCTTGCAACTCCTGGAGTCACCACGTACTGTTCTCTAGTGAGTGTATTTTGTCACCTTTCCTAGAAAACGTTTTCACAGCCTAGTGTATACAAAAGTTTGCTCATACACCTGTTTTCCTTGCTTAATTTCTTTATACTTGTTCCCACACTTGGCATAGATATATTCTTTTTTTAAATCTTCTGGCTGTTTTAAAAATGTTTTAGACTACTCTTACATCCCTCATAGCTGCTCCTCTGCAGGCTCTGTTCCTCTGCTCTTTAGAGGGACTTATATAGCTCTTAGCCCTTTTGATCCTTCCTGTTATGACAATAATTCCTGTTCCTTTCTCTTGCTCTTCCAGGATGTGGCTCCATTAGGTCAGTGTCTTTCTAGCTGGGTGGTGTTCAGAATGGAATGCAATTTTCCAGGAATAGAGCATTAGAAGGAGGAAAAAATATGCAAGTTTGTATAGCATGCAATCCAAAACAAGAGTCATCTTTTTATTGCACTTGAACAAATATCGTATTTCTGCTGTGTTGCAAACATGTTTTCGTTTCCCAGACCTCACTTTTGAGGAGAATATTTAAGGGAGTGCATCAAGTAACCTGTATTGGTGAACTGTTTACAGGTATCTTTTGAAAGGGCAGAAGATCAATTTTATTTTTGTCATTTTAATATGGGAGCAAATATGTATCTCTTAGCTGCTTCAGAAAACCAGCATTGTCAACATGTTGCATGTTAGCTGTGATTTTGATCTTGTTTTCACAACGGTAAACCAAGAGTAAGATTTGGTGGTACTTGTTACTAATAACACACACATGGTTTCTGATGCTGATTAAAGCAAGAGGCAGGGTTGTCATGGACATGCTGATCAAAGTCTAGAAACCCAAGGAGCTGGCTTGGCAAACATTCTAACATTCAAATCAAAATCTGGTTGTGCAGAGCTTTCAGAATCCTAGCCATGCTTTTGGAACAAAGGCTTTTCTTTTCTTGCAAAATGCCTAGTGGAGATGGTCATTAGAACCGTCCTTGGGCTGAAGATATATAATGCTTTTTCTGTACTATGTCAGTTGGAAGCACAATATGTGCAGAAGTGCCAAATATGAGTTACTATCTGATGTGTCAGTTAACAAACTGAGAGCTCCGAGGAGCTGATGGTGCAGACTTCCTCCACTCATCCTAGGCTTTGCTTTATAGCCAGTACAGGAATAGAAAGCATAAAAAAATCTCAGTACCGTACAGTCTAAGAAACCAATTGCGTTGACTACATGATAATAAGCTGTTTTCGTGAGCTTCTGTCTTATTAAAGACTCAAAGATATTTGCACAAGCAGTGACAAAAATAAGTAGTGTGATGGAAAGGGAATTGGAAAAAATGGTAATGTCATGAAGCAATGAGTCTTGGACTACCAACATGTAAGTTGAGTGTGTAGCTCTGATGGCTTTCCTGTCTGACTTTGGTCATATAAGCAGAATGTGCCTCAGCTCAGCATTTGTAGGATGGAGATGTCGTTTTGCAATTCTGCATTTCCCTGCATGTCTGCATCTCATGTGGCTGCAATTATCTTGGTTATGTGGACTTCAAGGATTTTTTTTAACCTGTGTGCTGCTCCTTGCTTGTTCAGTTACTGTAAAAGAACTTCAAAACTAATCATTTATATTTGAGCTAGCCACAGTTTTAATACACTTGCTCCTATAAAAACTTGAGAACAATGGAATTAATTGAGCATATTAATAGCTGTTTAATGAACTTTTTTTTGGAAAGTGTTGCATAATTCAACCTAACCCAGAACCTAGAATCTCAAGAACAGGGCAAGAATAGGTCTCTGGCCCCTATGCAGATGAAGATAGCTATCAAAATGTGAACCAAATGTTAACTTACACAACAAAGCAAACCTCCTGAAAAAATTCTCATGGGGAACAAGGCAGTGAAAACTGTTCTCAGCGTGCTAATGCAATATGAAGTAAAAAGGAGGGCGTGCAGAGAGTGGGGATGAGTACAGCCTAAATGAACCTGGGTGTCTGCTGTATAATTTAAGTATTGTATGACATACAGAAAAGAGATTTGCATATCAAATTAGGCATGTAGAAGAGTTAAAATTACACTCGCCTGCTGCGATGCAGTGAGGCACCACTTTTCAGTGTTACAAGATCATATTCTTCCAAACAGCTTGAGATAAAAGGAAGTGGTTGAAATCTTTCTTTCCCCTTCTCTGATACAAAATTGGCCATGCTGAATTAATTATGAAGCAACTAGGAATGTATTCATTTTAATAGTTTCCTGATGTGTGGACTCTTTTGTCCCTCTTCATTTGTTGCTTGAAAACTTACAATAGCGATACCCTCCTTCTCCCTTCCCCCTTCTCTTCTCCTAGGCCACTGTATTAAAAATGTTGGCATTTTGTTTGGTAGTTAAGAGTTTTGGAGTAGCGAGGGTCACACCCTTGCTGTACTGAGACTTTTCCAAGCTGAGATCACGACTCATATTTTTGTTCCTGTAGGACCCGTTTAATTGGTCCACACTTAGATGGCTTCGGGCAGGTTTCGGATTTCTCCTAGGGCTAATACGATGCAGCTGGGGCACTGTGCTGATGACGAGTTGGCAGGTCTAGAGATGACTATCGCTTGTCCTCTAACGAGCAGTGCACCAGCTCTGGTAGACCCCTTGCCTCCTCACAGGGACCTTTCCAGAAGCAAAGCACATAGGAACAGAGGAAGGGCCTGGATTAAGACTGAAAGGGCTGTAGGTGCCGATGGGAGGCAGTTTCCTCTGCTGCTTTACTGGCTTTGTAAAGTCCTGCATTAGCACTATTGGCAGCCTTCTTCCTACTGCTTTTACAAGGACAGCATCTCATTCAACTGTTCTTACTCAACACCTGCTTTACAGAGTAAATACAGGATGATGAATGTCTAGGTGGTTGGAAGTTGACATAACCTGCTGAAGCAAAAGAACGGGTGTGACTAAACTAAGAGAAATCCACCAGGGCAAAATCATGACCAAAAGAATATGATGTGGTGGTTAAGGCATGGATGGGGCCTCTGGAGGTCTGGGTTTAATTTCTGGCCTGAATACAGCCTCTTTCTGTAAGTTTGTGGACAAGTTGCTTGGTCTCTTTGCCTCTCTTTTTCACTTGGAACATGGGCAGTACTAGCCTACTTCCTAGTGTGAGAGTATAATTAATGTTTGCTATGACAAAATTGGGCAGTGTATGAAAATCTGAGCTGTGCAATTCTCAGGGTTTTTTGCACACGTACTGCTGGAGGCCTATTACCAGTGAGCCTGACCTCACCTCTGGAGACATTTTTTAAAGGCTCTGCTCAGCAGATGTTTTCTGCAGTATGTTTTCTCTTTTCCCTAAAATCTGTTTGGTTAAATTAGTTGAAACGTCACTTCGTATTTAACTGCTTGTGACATCTCCCCTGATGCCTCCACACAGCCACGGGGCCGGAGGTAGGGCAAGGAGGTGGTGTGCAGTTGTTATAAACATTTCCAGTTAGGGAATTCTTCATGCTAAGGATAATGCACGGCCCTTCGAGCTGTTTCTCCCCCAACAAAGTGGTGCAAAGACTCCTGACACCCCATCTAGCTTCTGGACCCCAAAGAAATGAAAGGGGGGCTCCCAGGATACTAGAGTGCTTAGGCCACAGCCTGTCCTTCTGCAAGATGAAATACCACAGCAAGAGGGCCACGGCTTCTAGCTGGAGCAGGCCCAGGGCTTGAACTATGCAGGAACAGGGAAAGGAAATAGAGACCAGATGAGCAACCAGCCTGGCTTTCCCCACCTCAGCCTCCTTCCCGGCCCTCCCCTTCCCTGATGCTGTCTCCAGGATGACATGCAAAAACACTAGTTGAGTCTGTCAGCCTGCTTTAAATTACAGCATTCTTGTTGAGCCTGGAAAAAATACATGCTATGCAGAGCCCGAACATGAAACATTACTTCATCTGCTGCTATCTACACTGCAAAAATGTGTATTATGTTTAATAATGCAATAGAGATGGTTTTCCCTGATCTTGGTATCCTTCCCTCTGGAAATATTCTGATGCACATGAGCACGATGCCTAGAGGGAAGCCTTGGAAACCTACCTTTCCTACTCACAGTGGCCCCGTATGGGCTCTGTGCACCCGGAGCCCCTGCGTCCCTGCTGCCCAACCTAGTTGCTGTGTGGGACACCCCTGGAGAGCTCCTTGCTGGCACTGCTTGCTCATTTGCTGTGTTTCCTGCACACATTCCCAGGCACCTCCTTGCTAGAGGAGTTTCTTTCCATTACATATTGATTCTCTCTGTTGCAAAAGAGCAGGGTTTTTATCATCTTAATAGTTGAAATGCATGAGAAAATACTCAACAAGGCAACAGCAAAACTTTGCCTGAAGTGCAAACTTATGTGCATATGCTTCTCTGTTATCTGTCTTTGTACTCAATTAGGCAAGGCCGAAAGCAGGTTCTCCTTTGGTATGAAGCTTCTGACAATATAGTGTGAATGTGCATTGGTAATCTCTTCCATACTTGCCTTATGTCTTATTCCATTCCTGTTCTTGCAATTGCATTCTTCCACTGTGCTCCAGCACTGTTTGTTTTTCCCCATGTGCAAAACTAGTCTGAATTATCTAAAGTATCATTTGTGTCAGGATACCCATTAGCACTGGTATCGACTCCATTTCAGTAATGATTCTGTGACTATTTCAGTCAACTACCTCTGCCATCTATAAAGAAGAACTCTGAAGTTTTTAGTTAACTGTCCTTCCATAAAATCTTATTTGGCCATATGCAGAAATTGGTAGATCCTTGAAGATGAGGAAGGGCTGATTTCAATCAGAGCAATGAAGTGAGAATGCTAATAAGATATCCCAAGTGTGAGCGCTCAACATGGTCAAAGTGTTAGTCAAGAGAGCTTCTCATATCAGAGTGAAAGGCTAGAGCGTAAGGTGAGAAGTGACATCTAGGAGAGGCCTGATGCATAGAAAACACAAAATAAAATTTGTAAATATCTTTCTCAATGATTTAGATACTTGTTGAAAGTTGAAGTTGAGCTAACTCTTTACTACTACTGGTTTTATTCCTCTAAGCTGTGAAGTCTGAGAATAAATATCACAAAACAAACCAGGGGAAGAACACACATCTGGAACTTCTTGTGAAACAGAAAGGTCATACGTTGAATCAGTTGCATGCTTTGGTTCACATCTGTGACTTCTGAGAGAAATGAAATCTCTGATTAAATAGGAAACTCCTGACTGCCACTAGGCTGTCTGGATGTAGTGTAAGAAATTAAATCTTTTGGAATATGCAGCTATTTTTAGATTTGCATAGAGCGGAGGAATAGAGAGAGAACTTTGAGATTAAAATAATCATTGTTTTTAAAAATATTGAATGGAAACTCTGTGTTCACTAGAACATATAGAGTGGTGAAAGAAAACAATAACTTTCTATAAGAAGGAGTTGTAATCCCTACTTGATTACAAGCAGATGAGATTTCTATGCAACTGCTTTTATCCATTAATTATTTATCTACTCTTTCTTTGAAAAGGAAAACTATTGAATCTTTTGCAACCTTCCCAATATATTTCAACAGTAGCCTGAGACAGCTTTTCCTATATTTAAACTTTCTTTTGTCAAAGGCACACACAGCACTTCCTTATCATTGGAATCTAAAATCCCACTTCCCGGAAGTCGCCACTTTCCTGTCCGTGTGTGGAGAGCTGGTTGTCACCGCAGGAGCAGCCTGTCACTCTAGATGGCTCTGGATCTGTGGCACTGGCAGCACCCCCAGCTCTGCTGCTGGCAGCTGAGGCAAAGGGGGAGCAGCCTGAGGCCCATTAGCAGCTCCACATTCTTTGACATCCACTGAACCTAAGCACCAACCAGATGGACCTTGATGAATGATGCCTCACAGAGCAATTGTGCCTTCTCCCCAGCAGTAACCCCAGAACTGTGGGGTCTCTGCATGGCTGCTCTCCCACCAGGAGCAAAGCTGTGAGAAACAGCGTGCATTGTGTCGCTGCGCATGCAGAGCGAGCACCGCGCTCCCTTGCAAGGCAAGAACAAAGCAGTTATTGTTGTTATTTAGACCAGTCGTGTCCAGAATACACCCATCTGTATGGGTGACCATCCACAAGCCATCAGAGTATGAAGTCAGATATATGAGGGCTAATCTCTCTGGCTCTGCCTGCATTTCAGTGCGAGTGTGCTCAGCTTTTGAACAAAAGGAAGAGTTTAGTCATTTTTGCTAACAGAGAGGGGAAAAAAAAGAAGTTCCCCACCTCAATGTGCTCTTCTCTCAGCTGCTCTTTAAAAGAGCTACTGTTAATAGGAATGTGAACTGAGATCTTTGCCCCAGTACCCATTGCACAAACCAAGTTCAAAACTAGACATTTGGCTTGTGCTTAGCCCCGGACTAATAGGTGCTCTGTCAGACTTTGTAGTTTGCTTGACTGATTCAGACCACCTTAGTGTGGGGGAAATAAATCTAATGGGTACCAACACTGCTGTGGGTGGTTGTTTCCTAACTGTGGTTGGAGTGGTGTGTTTGGAAGTGACTATGGATTTGGTGTGGTTCTACATTATTCTGAACCATGTGGTTCAACAGTGGCTTTAGTTAACGGAGATTAGCAGAAAGTAAAAGGAAAGGTAATTGATCAAAGCAAATGCTTTTGAGGAGTGTTTTGTATCCACTTGCAGTGACAGCGTATTCGAAGAACATCATGACCCAAAAGGGCTGGAGTTCCTGCGTGTTGCAGGATCTGATAGCTGCAGCTTTCAGGAAACTATCTCATAGACTGCAAGACTGAGAAGCAAATGTCAGCCTAGCTTCTATCAAAAATGTCATTCACACAAAATACCCCATTTGGGATCAATTTTACTATTTAAGAAGAT
This sequence comes from Rhynchotus rufescens, assembly GCA_032273925.1. Lineage (NCBI taxonomy): Eukaryota > Metazoa > Chordata > Aves > Tinamiformes > Tinamidae > Rhynchotus > Rhynchotus rufescens. The sequence continues at coordinate 19,279 of JAVCKT010010487.1, read as the reverse complement.
GTTGCATAAAAAAAAGCACATGGTGGGGACAGCTGCAGGGTTCAGCTACTGCACATTTTCTAGGAGCAATTTTTTCCTAAGGTGCTCTTTCCCTCTGTTTGGAATATCTAATTGCACTTTTGTCCTAGCAGATTTATGTATTTCTGACAGTCCAACAGTCATGGGCAGTGAAAAGATCATGATTAAACGATGGCAAGGATGAATGCATATTACTATAGAAGCGTTATGAGAGTTGAGTATCCATCAAGGAACTGCAGGACATGGAAGACATGATAGGGCTTTGTGCAGGCTGCTTTCATGGAAAAAAAGCTGACTAAAAGATGACAGAGGTGATCTTCAACTTCTCTAAAGTGAAAGGCACTCTTCTGACACAAATAGTGATCAGGGCCCTGCAGAGCATCTGTGCTGGATGCTGTCTGCCTTTGTGCTGTTTGCTGAAGTCCAGGAAACTATTCCCTTTTGAAGGGGTCCTGTGCAAGGGGCAGTTGGTATAAAGTATCTTTGTCAGTGTTTGCTGGGAGGACAACAGAAGATGGTTGCAGAGGTGGGATGGAAATGGAGGTAGGAGAGATGCATGCTCAGTCCTTTACCCTCTTTTTCTATTTTTTTACCCCTTTTCTCATTTATCTCTGATTCTTCCTCAGAGAGATGCTGCTCTAAGAACAGGATAAGGATTCATGTCTGCTCTGGCTTTACAGAGAGAATAGAAGCAATTTACCTTGATCTTGAAAAGGGGGAAAAAAATACAATCCACTGAGAAGGTCTTATCAGGACTCTTTGATTTTTGTTTTTGAAATCAGGTTACTCTGTTACATGGGTGTATTTCAGTAGCATTATTGATTAAAATAACTATGGACTGACGAAAAACGAGATGAATACAGATAAGTGCATCCTGCCTGTCTTATTCTAGGGCTCTGAGTCTCAGGGATGTTCTGTCCCAGACTGAGGACTACCATAAAGGCTGTGCTGTTTTGGAAAGCCGCTGACTTGAGCCTCTTGTGTAGCAGTTGGCACAGCAGCTAATGCTTCCTAGTCCCTCGCTTTCCCAGCCTTTCCAAGGAGCAGTTAAAATTAACTGCTCTGTACGTTTTGGTGGGATGTGCAGCTCTGTGTGTGTCTAGAGAGAGGCTCATTATCCTTCACAGTCTCAACACAAACCCTTGATTTTCAAACCAAAACAAAAGAAGAAGCCAGCCCGTTTCCGCTCTCTCGGGCTGAGCCAGCGCTGCGGGCTCCTTGGGTCCTTGATCACAAGTGCAGCTGTTTCTTTATGTGCTCGGACATAATGAAACCATCTCAGAAGGAAGCTGTCAAACTGACAGGTGTGCCATGAAGTGAGAAACTTGGCCCCGGGCGCTGCCTGCGTGCGTGAGGGTGCGTGCGCGTCTCCCCACACACAGGTCCTGTGTTTGGTTTCCTCCAAGGCCTTCAAGGGCCTCCTTGTCACAGCACAAATAATCTCATCACGCAGTCTCCCTCTCTGCGCTGTCTCCCGGCCAGCTCTGGTCAGAATAATCCCCTTTCTCAACCCTAATACCACAGCAGAAATGTCATCGTTATTCTGTAACCCTGGTATTTGTCAAGCTGATGGGAACAATGGGAGCATTCAGCGAGCCAGGAGACAAGCAAGGCGCCTCAGGAAAAATCCCTCCAGGGGAAAGAAAAAGTTCTTCTGTCAGGCTTTGAACTCCACTGGAGCTGCCATTTGTCTCAAGGTTGGCCTCTGCTGACCATGTCTTCAGCTGGGGTCACAGGGCAGATTCAGGTTTTATTTTTTTAGGCCAGTTGACTGACAGCAATGGCCTTTCTTCCAAGACAGCCCCGTCTTCAATAATCATAGACTTCTGCCAGTCACCTGCACAGGTTTGTGCTTTGCAAAATTAAACCTACAAGAAAGGCATCTATCTTCAGGCTTAATTTAAATGTGGATACAGCTACTAATTCTGATATCCAAGACTGTCTCCCATCTACTGTCTAGCAACAGGAGGCCCCTGCAATTGCTTGGGACAGTTGAGTTCAACACAGGTACCAGGGAGAAGTAATAAGACTCAGCAACAGAAGTCTGCTCTCCCTTGAACATCCTAGTAAACAGTGCAGATTGGTGAGGGACAGGAGAAAATCCACCACAGACAAGATGAGAGACGTAGCCCTTTTCATAGTGTCCCCACTAAGTCAGCAGACTCCTAACAAACAACGCTGGCTGCTCTGGTACTTGTTGAATTCATGTAGGTAGCTAAAGATAGCACCTTTTTCAGCTCATTGAGATCCACCAGATTTCTAATTATGGGATTATCTATAAGCTGAGTGTGAGCACTATGCCTGCTTAGAAATGAAACTGCACAGAGCTGTGTGCAGGGATGGTTAATTGTGGTGTGGAGGTCTGGGAAGGCTTCATAATGTCAGACCTGGTTGCTCTATTCTGACTTGTCCTCTGACAAAGCTGTGTCAAAGCATTATCAAACCTCCCTGCTGAGGTGGCTGTCTTGTGAAAAATGAAGTGTATTTTGCAGGCCATCAATAACATTAACAGTTGGCTCTTTTGCACCCAGCTCTAATCCCAAGCACTCAGCAAACAGAATATACCTTCTGGTATGGATATGCAGCTACTTTTGGGATGGAAAACAGCACCAGTTTGTGTTTTGTGCTTTGCACTCTTCCTAACTCTTCACAGTAAGGAATCATTTAGCTAAAAATATTGGGGTATGTTCAGAATCCAGGGTCCTCAGGAAGAGGAAAAAAGAAAATTTCTAATAGCTACCAAATGTCAGACTGCGTTAATCACAGCGGGGTTTCAATCAGTTTGGGGAAGCTGAAGCAGGTTTTATCACAACACCTAATTATTAAAAATCTAGAGGACTTCTAATGGCAGCATTAAGATGAGAATATATAGAGATAAGAATGGATTCAGTAAGCACTTAACTTCTGTGTTTTCCTACTTGGAAAAAAAAAGAACAGTATGAGTTATTTTTATTTAACTTGATGTATATACGTTTTACTCGGCAAATGTAGGGGACGTTCCTTAAAATGGTGAATGTTACAGTTCAGATTGATGTAATGGCATTGTTAGAGGGATCATCAGTTGAGCTTTAGTTAAATAGTTTTCATATTACATTTTGAGCACAGTGAAAATTGACAGAAGGTTCATTGATCCTGGAAGTGTGCCTCAGCTCCCTCCCTTATTAAAGGGATAGCCAAGAGGTCCCAGAAGGAGAAATTGTATTCTAAACAATTCCAGGTCCTTCTTGAAAATGAAGAAATGTGCGTCAACGGTGTTTGTTAATCTCTTCAGATGGCTGCATGGAGGGCTTTGGTTGCGTGACACCGTGCACAGCTGGCCTGTGGACAACACACACCAAGCAGCTTCACCTTGGGGTGGCCAGGATGCCTTCAGGGAAACACGGTGCAACTGATCATTTTAGAGACTGCTCATCAGCCACTTCTTTTTTAAATTGATCATTCTGTGTATGAAAGCAGAATATAAACTGGAGAGGCCTTCTGCTTTATCTTATTTGCATATGTGCAATCCAGTGTTGTTTCTCTAAACCATTCACAATATAAACACACATAATAAGTGCCTTATTGCTAAACCATGACTCAAGACTTGGGTTTAAACAGTGTGAATTGAAGTCATGTCCTCAAAGTCAAACAAGTCATTGCAAATTCCTTCCCACTCTGCCTGCCCTGTTCCCTTCTCTATATATGCAACAATAGCCTTGACAATCCTTTTTCTGTTTAGAAATGTAGAAAGAACGAGTAAAGGGAGCTGTTGGGAGTGTATGGACAGGAAAATACAGATGTGATCTGAAGTCAGTAGAAAGACTGGCTTGAGTGGGAAAAAAAAATAGGAACAAAGATGATATGGAGAGTAAAATATGCAGAATCACATAATCACTGCAATATGCATCATAGTAAGGAAGTGTAGTGTTTATATCAAATTATGTCGCATAGAGATGTATATATCAGAAGTGCTCTCTCTATCTGTGCACTCTTAGCATCTATCTCTGCTCTCTCAGCAGCTTCTCCAGCAATTAACAGTAGGTCCTTCTTTTTCAATGAATGGTCAGCATGGTCTGTTCTTAAAACAGTGAATGTAGCTCTGGTCAAAAAGAGCGTTAGAAGGGGTCCAGCAGTTGCAAAATCTATGTAGCTTAGTTTCTAAACTTTATTTGAGCTTCAGTTTGGCTGATTTTTCTGTGCTTCAGCTTCTGAACTGTGAAATGGGAAATACTTCAGTTCTATACCATGTGGGTATAGCAAACTTGAATGTTTTGAGACTTCTGAAAAGCTTTAAGAACAGTCATCAGAACTTCATTTGCCATCACTGATGATATATGCATCAGTTTTTCCTTATATTTTAAAAACATCTCGGGGCCATTCAAGATAGCAAAACAGTCTAGCTGCTGTTTTTAAAAGTTTATGTCTATTAGTTCATAGCGGAGTGTGTTTGTGAGCTGAGGTTGGGTGGAAGTCATTTTTTTCCTTTTTCTTTTTTTTCTTACCATGCCTGTCTGTATGCTGGTTTTCCTTTATCCTTAAAAGGTCTTTTCTTTGTTATTAAACACAGTGATCTTACACATTCAATTTATGTAGCTTAAGCTATATAAATGGTTCCTGTAAATAGCAGTGAAAATGAGAAAGGATCCTATCCAAACTGAGTGTGTAATCAGCTCAGCATTGTCCCCCAAATACTTTATATCAATTGCACCCTGTGGTTAGTGCCAGCTGAGGGAGTTCTGTTATGACTAAATGTGTCAAACCAGAGGTGTTAAGAGAAAAGGACTACAAAGCTTTGCCTGAAGACTATAGCCACATAACTACTATCTTTCACTCTTTTTATGAAACAGATGTTTCATGGCTTCATATATAGGAAACCAAGATCAGCTGGTTGGATCGAAAAAGTGAGCACATAACTTGCAGTCAGACTGTGAAAAGTGTTTTAGAAATGCAAGGTTTTCTTTGGGAAATAGGTAATGGTGGACAGTCATCTTGAGGGGGTATTTGGTAAGGAAGTGCTCTGGAATTGTTCTGATGATAACGTAGTTCTGAAGGCACTGTGAAACACCTAAGTGTTCCCAAGAAAGAAGAGAAGCACGTCGAGGTGCAGGGCAGCAGAGCAGCTGCAGCAGTCCTGCACCTCTGCTTGATCTCCAGTGTCGAGCTGAACTGCCTTGTTTCACAGTGCCTCCAAGGGCCTGGTCCCTGCTTGCCCTGCAGCAAATACATTTCATGCACAGTTGGGGAAAAGCTTGCTTGTTTGTGGGTGGATTTGCCCCTCCTCAGTCAGGGGCAGGTGTTTAAGAGCATCAGTTAGGGGTTGCAAGCGCTGGCCCCAGTGGGCAGCAGAGCTGTGGCCTGTGGGACGGGTGCTGAGCTCCTGGCTGGGCATCAGCGTGTTGAGCACACAGGTTGCAGGCCACAGGACCCAAGATTGGGAGCAGTGACACTGGTTAAAATACAGGCACTTGTCACTGGCCTAACTTGTCCTCAGTGTTCAGACCTATGTGCTTTCGCATAGTACCTTATAACCTACCCTCAGTCAGATATCTCTGTCACTCTTCTTAATGCATCAGAAATGTGGTATTTGGCAGGCTTTTTCTTTCACTGTATGTACTGTAAATATTCATACTTTGTTATGTCTTTAGAGGCAGAAAAGCTCAAAGTGTGCAGACCTCACAGAGAGGTTTGTGGAGATCCTTTGCTCCTGAACATACTTATTCCTTGAGCTAGGACTCCCTCTTTAAGACAGCTTCTGGCCTCTGGGGACAAGGGCTAGTGAAATTCCTGGTGACCTTCATCAGGAAACCAGGTGCCTCTAGGTAATATGGCCCAATACATGGGACCACTAAAAAAAATGAGAATTTTTTTAAAGGACCCGAAGATGTTTAGGATCTCCCATCCCCTCAGGAAAAGTAGTTTTAGGATCTTGGCATGTGCTCCATCCTGAACTTCTGTTCTGTGGAAAACACAGCAAAAGCTGACACTGAATTGCTAAGGAAACATGTTTTGCTATTCCTGAATACCTGTAGCTTCCTAAGGGTGTTGTATTCAGGTACACAGTATTGCACTCCAGCAGAGAGTTGACAAAGATGTGACTAAGTAAGGCACGCTCATTGCAGAGAGAAACTAAACCACAGTAGTTAAAGGGAAGAGAAGCATTGCTTGATAATTACCAGTTAGACTCAGGGAAAACACCATAACATTCCTAAGAGTGACTAAATGTGACCAATCTCGAGATCGCACTAATCTTAAAACACTTCCAAAACCTCTCTTTGCTGGTTGCCAGCATCAGCTTTCGCTCTAGTTCAGCTTCAAGCAGCTGTTTTTCATCCACGAATTCAATTTGCCCCACGGAGCACGGACCCCTGAGTGGCAGTGATATGGTTGCAGGCAGGGAAACCAGCCAGAGCCATATGTGTCACAAACACATTGCTGGTTTTTAAATGCAGCCACCTCACCTAGTAATTGCAAGCAGACATAGGAAGAGTCAGGGAAGCGGGACAACTATTGGAGGTGCTATTCTGCTTCCAGGAGACTGAAGCCATTTTAACGCATTACTCTAGCTGCCTGCCACCTCTTCTTGGTGGAACAGCTGTATTTCATGGCCAGGGGTGTCAGACACTAAAGAGGTGCAGGATGAAGAAAATGGATGTGTTCTCTCTCTGTTGCCAGAACAAGGTCATCCATCAGTGCCATTATGGAGGTTTCTCTGTGTCCTGGCTCGCATCCAGGCTGTGCTGGGCCTGCTCCAGTGAGCTCTCCCTTAACTCTTCTAAGACATATCTCTTGCCACGGGCGAAGCGTTCCTTCAGAGAGCTGTATTTTTATCTGTGCTTTGATGAGTATCTGTCAACCAGAAAAGAAGCTGTCCAAGATGTTCATGTAGGGAAGGCACAGATTGGATTGAACTTAAGCCATACAATTAGCCAAAACTTTAATAAATACTGAAGGATTAAGTATGTTGTTTAAGTTGCTACTGTGTTGTCTTAACCCTCCCTTTGCTCCAACCTGCTTCCGCCCTTTCAGTATCAGCCTAATCAATTCTGTAGACATCTGGGATCAGCAACCTCAGGCAGAAAGAGGGAAAACCCTTTCCTGGTGTTACTTCTGAACTGTATGCAGGGCCTGTGTGGTTTTTATTTCATTTCTTTAAACTAATGGTCACAAAATGGCCCAATGCCTAGATGCTGCAGGACTTCCTCAAGCAAACCCACTTGATGATTCATCCTCCTATCTTCAAAAAGAACATCTAAGTGTAAAATTATATGTGAAATATACTTTGCACTTAACTAAAATTGGAGGAATAAGGTAAAAGCAATTTCTGGTATCTATCTTGGACACACTGGAGATGATGCCTTTAACAAGCCTGCAGGTGACACTTAGTGTTCTGCTTGTTCAGAGGGCCTTAAAAAAAAAATCTCTATTACACTGAAAATGCAAATAAACTTGCCAGCCCTCAGTTTGTACAAATTTTTGTAGTCTTAGTGAAATAGGCTAGTATAGATCAATATAGCACTTTGAAAATGAACACCTTGTGCTTACTGCTCTAGAGATTTAGGATGTCATGACCTGCATAACTAACCTTTAGGGACGCTCCTATGCACTAAAGCAAGACCAACTACAAAGATGGGTTCATTCAATTCAATATGGTAGGTCTTTCATATTTGGATATAGACTTGGTTAAGACATTCATATTATTAATGTGAATTTGCTTGCTTTGAAAAAGTCTCTTGTTCATAGCAGCACCAGCTCCCTAAGCTTTACAAACAGGTATGACTGACAGCCCTTGCTTAGCAGGTAAACAGCAGTATGTTCCAAGTCAAAGCTGCAGAAGTTGAGAGCCAAAACTTGGGTAATGCCACATTTCTGGGTGTCCTGTTAGGCCAGGTGCTGACACATCACCCATGTAACCCTACGCTTATTGCACAGGATGGAAAGGGCTGCACCTTCACTGCTGCATTTTGGTAGGAGATGGTTTTAATTCTTTGTGACTGCCGGTGTATCACCTGTGCGAAAACTTAGTTTACCAAGTATATCACAACTGCACTTAAGATCATTGATTGTACAAAAGCAGCAGGCTATATATATTTATAAAAAGAAAAAAAGTCCTGTTTTATCTTTAAGTGCTGGCATGCCGTGTCAGGAAACCCAGCAAGCTCAGGACCACCTGCAGAGTCCTCGCTGCAGAATGATCCCAGCAAGTTAATAACCCCAGTCTCTCTGCTGACTAATACAGGCAAACAGTGCAGCCAGCCAGGATTTTAATAATTGGGCCACTTCTACCTAGGGCGCATGCCAATCCCGGGATTGCTGTGGAAAGGGAGCTCAAAAGTAAGCAAGAGGTTAAAAAGGAGAGCGTCTGGCTTTTTCGACAGCTGGGTTCCATTGTGAAAGGGTCACGCAGTGCCAAGGAAAACAGAAAATAGGAAGGCACACAGATTTGTTAGTTTGAAGTAATTGACCACATGGTGTCCGAGGGTTTGTGTTCTCATGTTCTCCAGCGCGCGCTCCCATGGGAGCTGAGGCAGGGGTTCCAGTTCCTAGCACTCTATTGTTTACCCTGATGGTTTCCAGATGCTGGAGACAAGGACAGTGAAATCTTTGGGACTCTGCCAAAGAATGAAAAAGACTAAGGAAAACATTGAGGGGATTTTTTTTCATTCTATTTTTAAAGAGACAGCTCTGCTTTTCAGTAAGATCACCTTTCCTTACAGTTCCCCCATGCTCTCAGATGGACGCGCGTGCACTTAGGCTCCATTTCTCTTTTTTTCTCTCCCTCCTCCCTTCTGTATGTTTGCGTGTCGTCTTAAATTTAGGCAGCTCTGTAATGAAGCAATGTTGATGCTTTCCCTTGGCATGCTTGGCTCATCTAGCTATAACCCAGTAGATGTACAAAAACGGTCAGAAAACCCCAGCAAAAGCTTCGTGGCAGGCACATCACCAAGAGAGTGTCAGCAGAGATGGGAAAGCTTCCGATGGCTGCGAGTTCAAGTTTGCTTTGGCAGGGCCTGCAGGAGTTTGCAGAATTCTACAAAGCTCTTCCAACAGCTGAACCACTCAAATTAGGGAAGGGGGAGCAAGAAGGGAAGAGCAGCAGGCACTTTTCACCAGCAAAGCCAGAGAGCGGGGAAGAGCAAAAGAATGTTAAAATAATGAAAAGAGTGCACCTGGTGATTAATACGCAGCCTGCAGCGAGGGGCAGCCCGAGAGCAGGTCTCTTTATGGGCGGACCAGGTGTTGGAGACCTGTCTTGCAGTCAAGTGTGGATGCCAATGTTCTGCACCAGGGCTGCTTTCTACATTGTGCCTCTGTGTGTGTGTGTGTATGTGTGTGTACTTGGGACTGCACAAAGACTGTGCAAATCAGTTGAAAAGCTCTTGTTGCCTACGGAGGCTTGTGGTTGAGATACCTTTCTTGTTCGTGCATTAAAAATGCTAGGCTGCTTTTCTTTTAATGAAGGACACCCTTCAGTATCTGGTATAATTCCACACTTCCTGAGATGGTTCGGTGTATTGAAACAGTTGTTTTAGGAAAGAGGGGAAAAAAAAATAGAAAAACCAAGAACTTTTCACTAAAGAAATTCCTACCAAGTTTAGCTTACAGAAACTTTAGCAAAAAAGTCTTCCAAAACAAAACACCACAACCCACGAAGTTTTGAAACTGTCTAAAGGCTCAGTTCTATATCACTAGGAACAACCCTTGCCGAGAGCCCCTCTCCCTCCTGGCTGCATTTCAGGCTCTTTGGTACGACCTTCCTCTGCTTATACAGGCTCTTCCAGAGAACCTCCCACAGAAAACAAAGATACTGAAACCTGGCATTATAGCCTAAAATATGATAAAAGGTTAAAACTGTGTTTCCTTCCTCTGCTTCCTCTTTCCTGGATATACTGTAGTTGACTTGGCTTTTCTTTCCATTGTAAGTTTTTAGTCTTCAGTTGCAATCCAGGGCTGTGGGGCTAATAAAAATACAATACTCAGGAGCTCTGGTTTGTTTCTAGCATACATTTCATAGATTTTAATGTTAAAGAGAATCAAGGATCTTTATAGCAGAACCTATTGGCTTTCTTTTAATAATTCCTACAGGAGAATTAGTTGTGTGTATGCAATACAGTTGAGCTGAAATCTTGACAGCGCTGAAATCAAACTGTTTAAGAAAATGATTTCTCACTAGAAATTGTAAGCAGAGTTTTCAAGGTGAGTGATGCTTCAGAAAAGTATCATGGTGCCTGTTTGTGCTTTGACCTGTTGCATGCCCAGTCATTTTATGTGTGAGGAACTGAAGAGCTGTGCTGACAGAAAGCTCTGGGCTTGTTGCTTGGGACTCCAGTCACCAACGGGCTGAGAAGGCCACGATGAAAAGGTTTCCATACCTACCTATTTGGTGCACCAAAAGATGACTAGTCTTATTTTGTCAAAGAATTTTGATACTTCCCACCCTAAAAGCACAAGACCCTGCTGAACACTAAAACAACTCAGCCCTTGTCATCCACCACTGCAGTGAAGTACACTCTTAACCTTGAGCTTTTTCCCCTTTTTGTTTATAATAAAAGTTCAACTCTTGAGGTTTAGCTGTCATCCTCTGCTGAATTGTTTTCCTTGTTCTCAAGTTGTATGCAGTAAATGAGCTCTAAGCACAAGCCTTAAGGATTTTTTAAAGGTTTTTATTATTTATGAAAGGTGTCTTAACGGTGTCTATTATCAGGAACTGGCTAGGTTGCTCTGTTTCAAGGTTTTGTTTTACTATACAGCGTGTCTGCTACCTTAATTTTACATTTAGTAACTGCCGGCATTTATTCTTTGCTAAATTGCTTCTCTTAGTATATTCATGAAAATGTCTGAATTGCTGTCCTGGGTCAGAAAAAGATCAAGTCCAGATACTGGCAGGGTCAGCAGCGGATATCAGAGGAGAGCACAAGAACAAGTTAAGCACAAAATGATGTTTTCCCTGAGTATTTTCCCAGCCTCCAGTGATTTGGGGTTCTGGGATCTCGTGAGCCAGAGGTAGTTTCTTTATTCCAAACTCAGCTGTAATCTTTTTATCAGAAACATAATCTAAGAGTATTGTTGGGAAAGAGTGTATGTGACAAACGTAAAGAATAATGGTGGTCTCAACACACCAGCTACATGCCACCATTAGGTCATAATTAAGATATATTCAAAAATATTGAGTAACTAAAAAATATATATATATTATTTCAGGCAAGAAAATGAACAACACAACTGTCGAATGCCAAGCTCAAATTGAAAATATTTTTCCATATTTTGACTCTTTCTAGCTTGAAAGATGCAGCTAGAATCAGAATGACTTACAGTTAGCAGAGACAAGATTTTTGTTTCCAGCCTTGCTCGCCATGGAGGTTCAAATGGTATCAAGTAGATTAGCAAGAATGTTTTCCTAAAAGGCTGTTTTTCCCCGTTGAGATGTCTTGGTTAAACAGACCGATTGTGCTGGTGACTTATCAAGACGTGCTTTTGGAGCCTGTTCCTGCCAGGCAAACCTCTCGACACAAACACCCCTGCTCCGGCTCTTTCCCTTCGTGCTGACCTTTAGAAAGCCAAGCATGAAGCAGAAAGAGAGGTTGAGCAATCTGCCGTGGCTCCCCTCGAATCCACAGCGAGACCATCCTCTTTCTGCAGCAAACAGGCTCTCCCTTGGGAGTATAACAGAAAACTTGAATTCTTAGACTGCACTGGTTTATGCACTTTGATTTATGCCAATTTTGAATCCAGCTCCTAGCATTTTCCTCTCAAATGCAACACAAGAGGCCAGTTGCTTGGAAGGGCATTCATTCCATTCCCCTAAACACAAGTGCTGCAACTAGGACTGGCTTTTAGGTAGGCTGGCAGGAGTGTGGTACCAAGTCCCTTGCATCTTCTCTGTTTTCAGACACCCGAATAAAAGTTTCAAAAGCTCTAAAGAAATTAGTACACTTGGCTGCTGGTCTTTGCCAAGCTAGTATGAACATCTGAGTCAAAGCAATATGGAAACCTTTCAACTCCATTGCACTTTCAACAGCTGCCAAGCTGGCACTCCAGCGTGCAAGTCTTGAATCAAGCCTGGTGTATTTTTTTCCAGACAGTTTTTTTTCCTGACTGTAAAAAAATGACTGCTCTTTAGCTGCTATTTTAGAAAAACATTTCATTTGTGGCATGTAGAAAGTGTCTTGAAGGAGCTACTCTCACTGTTTCAAGCCACTGGTGGCTTGAAAGTAATTCTCTACCAGGTAAGTTTTGCTCTTCATCCTGGTGTGCAGTTTTGATAATGAAGATGTAAGCATGAATCCTGGCATTTATTTCTCTTTCTTATGTATAACACTGAAATAACTGAAAAGTTTAAAATAACAGATGTAAGAAATGCCACCAAGGGCTTCAAAAGTGACCAGTACTTTGGAGAGTCCCTCAGTTTGCATGTTGGGTTTCAAACACCATAAGCGGGTTTTGCTTCCACAAAGTGCAGACCAATTCTCCCTTTCCCAGTTACTGAATGCTCTCTTTTATTTAAATCTGAGCATCTACGACTTTTCAAAAAATTAGAAAAACTATAGCACGGGCCAAATTCAGTTCCTAGTGCTAAATGTGACAGTAATACTTTGGTGTGTATCATTTTTCCTACAATTATTATAGCTTTCAATTTTAATATTTATAGGTTTAAACCTTTTATCTAATGTTTGGTATAATCATTAGAGACAGAGCTTTGACCAAGTCAGGAGATTTTAAGTGGGATACATGTATCTGTTACAGGGACAGAAAAGAAGCAAAGACTTTAAACATTCGTCTGTGCTCGCTGCAAGCAGCTGATTCTCTTCAAGTACATCTGACCCAGCAGATGTCTCAAAGTTAGGGAGCTATGACCTCAAGAACTGGCTTACAGAAAGGTTGGCTCCCAAAGAGAAGCTCCCAAAGAGACAGTTACAGAAAGAAAAATAAGAAAGGAAGATGGTTTTATTTGTTGCATCCGTTTTACCGGTAACAAAACAAACAGAAAAACATACACAGTTGTATCCTGGATTTCAAGAGCTCCAAACTTTGCTTGACCCGGTTACTCTGGGCTGTCTTTAGAAAATGAAATGCTCTCTTTCCTCCTAGGCTTGAAAACTGTTTCCTGTCTGGGATTTATGGCTAGTGGTGGACCTCAAAGGACTGCAAAACGTTCAGTATCATAGGAAGGGAAGTAGATTTAGCTGTGCACACAAGCTGAGAGAGGGATTATCTGCAGATTGCTGCGGTGCTTGTTTCTGTCACATGGAGCAGACTCTAAGGAATATTCTCTCCTCCTGGCTTGCAATGTTTATGCTCAGCGTAGTGCATATCTAGGGATTCACGCTGTGGTCAAAATGTCATTAGTTAAAATGTGAAGAGCAATAACAAGGCTGCGTTTCTCTAAAATACTCCTCCTTAAGATAATATACTGTTCCCACTCAAAATATAGAAATTACCTATTTCTACTGAATATGTTTTAGTGTTTTTTGAGGTTTCAGTCTAAAAAAGCTCTATTTTTTTGATAATGATTTTATATTCTATGCATTTAGTTGAGCATTTTCTTGTCTGAAAGCGTGAACAGATTATGGGAGAGACAAACCATGCAGATGATAATCCCCAGGTAAATCAGTTAACAGAGCAGTGAATAACTCGTGTGCTGTCAAACGAGGCTTCACTAAAGGCAGCAGAACTGCTGCTGTTAACTTCGGTGGGAATAGGATGTAACCCCTGTATGGACTAATGCAAATAGAGGGACCATAACATTTTCTTGTTTGTAATCAGTGTTTGGTTGGAGGAGAACTGCATATAAAGCCCTAAAATATTAGAAGCACTTAAATTTCCGATAATTGACCTCAAATTTAGGACTATCCTTAATATTTTGTATTTATTGTTATTCAGGTTTTCCCTGCAGCACCGCACCATGTAAACATCAGTGAAGTCGTTGAACATCTTCCTCTAGGCCATCTTAAATATGTATAAAACAGGTCATTTAGATGAGAGAATCAAGGATTAATCTGGGAAATTCAATTCTCTTCTTCATGCAAAGCTGTGTTAGTGCTTGTTGGGCAGTACTAGTGTGGATGGAGAGTTTCAGACCTTTTCATGTGCCCTGGAAAAGCCATGCCTGTCGTCTTGACACATCTTTGGCACATTGGTTACCTATTTCTTTGCTTTTGGATGTGTTCTATTTTTTTCTAGCAAGTTGCAATTATTTCTCAGGATAAATCACGAAATAAAAGCAAAAATTGTAAATGCAAAATACTGAGTAGACCATCTTCTAGGAGGCCTGTTTTTGAACAGAATATAAAATATTTTTGATGGAGATCTGGAACTGAGGAAACTCACCTTTCCAGAGCCTGATTAGAACTTAAAGCAAAGAGTGTTTAATTTCCCAGAGTAATTTATGACATTATTGTCTATCTATTCCTCACTTCCCCGTGGGCTGTGAGTTGCTTTTGACTTAGTTTGCCTTTCAAAATCCCTGCTAAGTTAATCATTAAGATGGTTCTTGTTGTAGCAATGTGGGTCAAACAACAGAGAGTGTGTGTTACAAATAATAAGAGTGATGGACTAAGCTCTGTTACTGAACAGGAAGAACCCTAGAAACTAAATAAGGGAGACAATTTGGTGAAGCATTTGAGAATCTGCAGTAGGTTGTATCTTTGGTGCTCAATATCTTAAGCCCTAAGCATGGAAGTGGAGCTCTACGTGTTTGCATGTGTATTCTGCTTCAAGGCTAATCACCTTGGCGCAGTTCTTGAACAGATACTGAACTTTGAAAGCACATGAAAAAATTTCCTGAAGTCAGTTAAATTTTGCTGGATTGTGGCCTTATGTCTCTGTCAGTAAACTTAATTTGAAGGAGCACAAATTTAAATTACTTGGTCCTAAAGAGAAAAGAAAAATAGTCTTATCTCAACCTTGTTCCATTCCCCTGTGTGAGTCTGTGTATGTGGGGAAAAGTTCAGTGCTTGTTACTTTTCCTAACACTTGGCCTATTTTAGATCAGACAAAAGAGAAAAGAATCAGTGCTGAATGAGACTCTGTTTCCATTACTTAAGATGGCTCTCAGCTTGCTGCAGAAATACGTGTGAAAGCAAAAGAGACAGCTGCGCCAAAGAGCCCAGTAACCCAGAAATTTCCTGTTCCATTCTTTCCTATGGAGAATGTGGGGATTTGGGAGCTCTCAAGACAAACATGCATCTATATTCCCATATAAGACAACAGCACAGCTGCCAAGTTTGCAAGATGCCACAGAGTTCTTAATAGATTTTGAGACAAGCTGTGCTAGGAAAGGATAATCCTGTCTTTTTATATATAAAAATATATAGGAAAACAAGCAAACAAAAAAAACCACTTCGGCTGTCAGTTAAAGTCAAATGGATGCTCAGAAAGCAATCGTGAATTTGGCTTATTTCTAGGTTAGACGATCTTGTCATTGGGACAGGGATTTCTTGACAATTTTTGCTGTCTTCGTAATTCTTGCTCGCATGCACCAGAAACAACATGGGGAAAGAATGATTGGTAGCAGATGGGAATCTTGTTTTTCTTCTTGTGATGTCTATATAGTTATATCAAAATGGGAATAAACAGCTGTCAGTCACTTGGGACAAAGATGTTTTTTTCCTGTAATATTAACTGGAATGAGCAGAAAGCTGATAATGTTAGTGACGTATGTAGATTTTTCTGGCAATTGGGGAAATTTAGGTTTGTTTCCCAAGAGCTTTCATCTCCTTTGCCTGAAAACTGCCAGACATCCCATTGCTTGCTCACGTGGCACCCCAATGATGAGCCCATTTGCTTTTCTACTTTACCTTCGCTCTTTAGGTGTGAAAAGATAACAGCAAGGACAGAAAGCCTATTTCAAAGGGACATTTGCTGCTTTACTGTGGAGCAATATGCTTTGGTTCCCTGGATCCTGACGAGAGATGAAAACTTATATTCAAGACTGACCAGAACAACTCACTGCCTGAGCTGACTAGGCAAGGAAACCCACCCGTGTTATCTTGTGGTTGTCTTCATAGACTCTTCTGTTTCGTGGCAATAGATCTGCAGTGTTCTGATTTCTGAAAGTGAACCCTTTTTTGTTACAGATAATTCAGAGACGATACAACAAAATTGCACTCTCCCTTTCAGAAATGAAAAAGACTGTTTTCCCTGAATTCCTCACAGTTTTAGGGGAAGGTTTCACAAAATCTGACTTATTCAGGACCTTGAAAATGTATGCTACATCACTTACTGTATGGTGAGCCCTGGGCTGTAGCTATTTGTCTTAATATTTGAAACAAAGCAAATTAAAATCAGTTGCTTCCCTTTAACACAGCATCCAAGAATGTTTATTTGGATGTAAACTCCAGATTTCACTCGTACATACCCACACACATGTAATCAGGAAGACCAGATCTTTCAGCACAAGGCAAAGAGAAAAAGGGAATTTGTTTAATGTTGCCTTGGGAGCATTTAAATCAGTTAAAAGTACAACAACAACAAAAAATCCCTTCCATCATGTCTCCAAGAATGAGGCATGAATCTGATAGAAACATCTGTGACTGGAAAATGTGCTAAGTTCTGGCCAAGGTGTCTCTGCAAAGTGAAATACAGGGTAAGTGAAAGTACTTCCCTGGAAAATTGAGTAGCATTGAAGCTATATGCAAGTAAAAAAGAGACTTTTCTCCTATTCAGAGAAACCTCCTGCCAATGTAGTCCAAAGGAAGAGATGACAGAAGGGGAAACTTTCTCAGGAGAAATGAAAATTAGGAAAGGAGATAACAAAATGAGATATAGTAAGTGAGGGATGACTGAAAACACGATCAAAAAATGTACTTTTTCTGCCTTCAGTTCTTTTCTTACATTTCTCATTTATAATTGATGACTAATTCAGCCTATGTCAGACTCCCAGCTAGAACCAAGTCCTGAAGAGACATGACAAAAAGAGAATGATGCCTTTTAGAAATTGCTGAACTGAGCAGGATGTTATAAAGTTATACACAAAGTTACAAAGCCACCGCATTTAGTCTACAAGGTGAATAATTGTAAATACTATATTTTCAGCTTTATGATTATTTATGTGGTTAAACACAGATTTTCCTCAAAGTAGGCAGTATATCTCTCTCAAATTCCTTCTGAGAGGGCCAAAAGGTGAACGGGTTATTGTAGCTGTAGTGACAGTACAGATCTGTAGAGAGATTTTTTTTTTAATTTTTTTTTTCTTATTTCTTGTTTTGGGTTGTGTGATGAGACCAAAAGGATAATTCAGGAATATACAGGCTGGTCAGACGTACTTTGGTGAGATGGAAAAATAATGGAACAAGTTCTCTTGGAAACTGTTTCTGGGCTTATGAAAAAGCTGACAGAGAACAGTCTGCATGGATTTAGCACAGGTAACTTAGGTCTGAGCAACGAAATTGTCTTCTATAATGAAGATAAATGTATTTGTGCATCAGGGAAGCGCATTTATCTTGACTTTAGCAAGGCTGTGGACAATCTTTCCCATGATATTCTTGTATCCAAATGAGGATGTTAGGGTACTCTGCCTGAATATCAGTAACATGTGGGGTACTATTGGAACCTGTGCTGGGACCTGCCCTGTTTGACTTATTTACCAATAACCGGGATTAGGTTGCTCTGCAGCCTGCTTGCTCCTCAGGGAGGAGGTTTTCAAGAAAATACTCAAACACTTCACAGTGGTGCGTGGTGGGAGGAAGAGGCACCGTGGGCATAAAAGGAAACTGGAGAGGTTCAGGAAAACCTTTTTGACCTTGAGGAAAGTCAAGGAGTGGAATAGAAAGGTTGTGCAATTTTCATCTCTAGAAGTTTTCAAGACCAGACCAGATAAAGTCTGGAGCAATCTGTTCTGATCTCATTGTCAGCCCTGTTTTGAATACATTTTATGTGATACACCTGTCAGACACTTTTCCTCCAGATTGGGTACCTTGCTTTTCCTCCTGGCCCCACTTTGACAACTTGATTTTCAGTGTATTTCAAGATACATATAGAGGGGAGATTGAAGCAATCTTGAGACAAATGGCAATACATTTTAGCGATTTGGAAGACTGATATGAAAAACAAACAAATATTGGGGCTGTTGAGATGCAATAAAAGATGAAATGCAGAGCGGGTAAGCTGGACGTTCTCCTGCTCTCTTTAGCAGAGGAAGATATTAAGCTAAACTAGAAAGTAGAACACTGAAAAGGTGAAATGCATGCTACAGTGTCTAGTTAATCTTTGTAATCCACTGGGATCAAGATCTGAGCAGTATTCAAAACTAGCTTCAGAGGTTTATAGTGAGAACAATGAGTTAGGCATGGTAGTGATTAGTAAAACCATTATTCTTCAGGACATCTGGTAACTACATCTCATGTTAACATATTATTTTATGATTTTACATGTACTAGAGTTCTTTTTTGAATATTTCATAAAATAAATAAAAATACATAAGATACCTAAATATCCATTATCCTTTACTGAGGCTGATCCAATTTTTGAGACTGTTCCTGACTAGATTTAAATAGTCTGAGAAAAGATGTTTGGGACTGACCCATTTGGCAGAACTTGCATAGCATTTATTAGATTTATTGTGGAAGATGATGACAATAGAAAGTACTGGAAGAATATATCAAGCAACATAGAGTGCAGGATGTCATAAGCATATAGCGAGCTATAATCTACTGGGGCTAGATTTGGGGTCTGATAGTCTTAGACTTTTTTTACAAAATGGAGAACTTTGTAAAAAAGAAGAGCTCCTCTCTGATGCTTGCAGGAAGAGGACACTGACAAAGATGCTAGTGTTGGGGAGGAACAGAAGAGGACGTAGTCAGAATAATGAGAGAGATCAGAACTTGACTAAAGTGGCATTGAGCTGCAGGCAAGCTTCTATTTTAGTTCATCTCCTGGAACTGCAGAGTTATTTACTGGAAATCTAGCCTGAAAATGCATTCTTTGTGTAATGCTCTAAGTAGGAAGCCACCCCAAGGGATGTGAGTTACCAAATCCTGTGACGCGCTGGTGTAGCACACAAACCCAAACAAACCAGGGCTCTTGAAGTCCTATAGCTAAATATTTATTTCAAAGTCAATTTAAAAACAGAATTTCCATCCAGCAGGAACACAGAGTAATCCTGCAGGTCTCATTTGGCTGTGTTGTTCACTGACTCTACCCGCCTGTCCCAGGAGATTTGAATGCTCTACAGCTTGGGGGCTGTGGTGGGATCTGACAGTCCTGCTGCTTCAGGCAGCGAAAGGGGATCCCAGGCACCTTTTATGAAAACTAATAGTAACTATAACTTGAATCTATTAGAAAAAGA
>JAVCKT010010484.1:26905-45026 GCA_032273925.1 Rhynchotus rufescens | reverse complement strand
CACAACCCCATGTGTGTAATAGTCTGTGTTCAAGCACATTTTGGGAGGTACTGGAGAGGGGGAAAAAAGAAAATAAATAAAAAAAAAAGTCTTTGGAAAGGTTACCCATACAGAGCAAGCACCTGAGCAAACCTTTGCCTCCCTATGAATATCCTCAATAGTAGAGGACAAAGACATTTTATTTATAAATATAAATGCTGGCAACAGTTGCTTTGTCTTTTTACAACGTATGCAGAGCTTTTGTTAATGTCTCTTTCTACTTCTAGAGCAGCTTTGTTTGAAGGGGGAATATCAGCTTTAACCTTGAGATATCTCTCTTGGCTGGTTTGTGTCATAACCTTATTATTGGAAAGCAATTTTTTGTACTTAACATCTTACCTCAGCATGCAAGACTGGTACAGATTAGCGTACATTTGCCAGGGGGAATTATAGTGATGGTGAGTAAGGGATGTGGGCTGGCTGAGTCACAGCTTCCACTCCAGCTTCTGGACCTGAAAATCTTCATATGAAATCCCCTGTCTTCTCTATTTATGGCTATACTTCAAAATTGCTTGTGAATGGTCATGGAATGCTTAGTGCAGGATGTTAGACCCAGTTTCTTTCACTCATCATAAACAGTAAGATGTATTTACAGTGTAAACATAAAATGTAATCAGTATTTTGCTGCATAAAGGAAGCATGACACTGTATTTGGAGCCTGATGATATTTGGAGATTTATCTACACTGTAGATAGAAACTCATTCCTGTCTTCCAGGCAGGGAGGTATCTGGATCTTATCTCTAATTTTGCAGACTGGCCCATAATTCAGCTTGCCACGTGTCCAGCTAAAAAGTCAAGATCTTTCCTGACTGATGCTCCATGTTAACCAAATTACCTGGAAAAAGTACTTAGCTAATGCTAACCTTATCGAAAATTAGCATCTACAGCCTCTCTCAAAATTAATTCTGATTTTTTCACTAAATAAGTACTCCTCTGTTCCTGCCAGATAGGTGTATAGCACTGCTGCATATCATCAGATTCCCATTTTTACTCCCTTACTCTGGATTGAAAACACATTTTAACAGGAAATATTAATGTATGCCTGCATACAGCATCTTTTCTACTTATTCAGCAAGGATACGAGTTACTCGGAAAATTTACTTTTGTAATGAATACTAGTAGTATCATGTCTTCTGAACTCATTAGATTAGAAACAAAGTTGACTGAAGAGGTTAATGATGAATTAAGTAGGAATAGGAGAACTGGGTTGGGGTTTTTTTGCAAGTACATTTCAGAGACAAAACAAACCCTAAAATTCAGTATTTATAAGAAGCATAAAGAAAGAACTATGAGGGAGTTCTTTATTACAACATTTTTAGCGGCTAGTTGAATATCTTAGATTTTGTAATTCCCCTAGTGATTCACTCCTGATGCAGGACCTAAAACAAGGTTCAGGTTTTGCCTCGTTTCCCCTGCTCCCAAATAACCCACCTCTCCTGGGATGGGTGGCCCTCTTGTCCCTCAGAGCCCTTAATGCTTTGCGAGTGCCCAGCGTTCTCACAGTGGGACCAGCTGTCCCCTTCCCTTGGCAGGGCTGATCACACAGCACAACCTCCCTTCTATCCTCTTGATTTTGCTGGGCTGGGACTGCCGGGCCTGCCAAAACACAAACCCCAAGGCCAAACACCCCTCAGAGGTGGTCCTGCCACATGGTCCAAGATTTGGGGACCAGTCCTCCTGTTAGGTAGCCAGGTGCTTCCCAATAAGCAAGGTGTAGCAATTAGCTTTATGCAACATGCTAGAGCTCTGCTGTTATGAGACTTGCTACTAGTAGCAAATTCATACTAATATCCTGGTTTTTTACATGTTCCTCTCCTCCCTCGTGTCACACCAGGGGGAGAAGGATGCTGCTCTAGATGTGCCTCGTATCCAGCAATCTGCTGCCTCCTCACACAGGCACAGGATGATCCAGACACAAATGTGAGCACAGAACTAGTCTCACTAATACGAGTCCAAGGGAAAGAAAGGAAAAAGAAGAAAAAAGAAAAAGACACAGAAAAGCCCACAGAATTGTCCTGCTCCAGCTCCACAATAATTCACAGCACTGCACGTTTGAGATCTTTCTGCAGCTTAACAAAATATAAAATGGAAAGGGAGAGGAAGCACCTTACCCTTTTCCCAAAATACAGAGATCTAACAATTATGAATCCTCAAAAGAAAAATCAGATACTCAGTATCCAATACACTTGTCTCATTGCTAATATTCTTTAAAACAATAGATCACCCTGTAATGGTGTAAATGCCTCAGTGTGGTAGAACTACCCAAGCTTCCCATACAGCTCAAACACTGCTGAGCTGAGAGTGCAATGGGGAGCAGAGAACGTGTTTTCCTTAGGGCTCTGTGCTGGCACGCACTGCTCCTGCCCTGCTGTGAATTCAGTCCCCTTGGAGGGCAGGGGCTACCTGGTGATGGGTCCTATTGAAAGGGCTGCTTGTGATCCGGACAGAAATGAGAAACAAGCAGCTAATTTTAGAGATGGATTTATTAGAGCTCCACTCCTAGCGGAGCTGGGAATGATGTTTGACCCCTAATGAAATAAAATAGCATGTGAATAAAGAAAAGCTTGAATATCAGATGTAAGATGACAAAACAGTTTTCGCTTTTATAGTTTTCTAAGAGCTGTCACCAACCCTACTTCCCTTTGACGTCTTTTTTTCTTCCTTTTTTCCCCCCTCTTTAAGTGTATTACTACAGAGGAGTGGCAGAGGTTGCCTTTCTATTTCTAAACAGTTCTTTGCTGTACGATTAGTATGAGGCACAGGAGGAAAGTCCTTTTCTTCATAAGAGAAACGCTTGCTTTCCATTAAAACATTGGGCGAGGACTAGACTTTATAACATCTCACCCTAAAGAGGATGCATCATCTGGGAGACTCTTTTTGGAGCGCCAGTCAAGATAACCAGATAAAAGAGCAGCTATTGAAATAGTGTCATCGCTCATCTTGATATATCAAGAGAAATCTTGGGGATAAGAGGAATTTAAGTACAGTAAATAATACAGAATTAGCTAGCCATGCCCTTCTGAAACAACATTGAGCTACATCAGTTGTTACGTCCTAATTCCACGAAGGGAGGATTTTAATTTGAAGCACTAAAGCTTGAAGTAAAGCTTTGAAAAGTTTCACAGACCCAGGCAAGCACTGCAACATACTACTGGAGAGCAAATAGCCCCTATTTTATTTTATATTAGGAAAAAGGGAGAGTTCTTTTCACTTTGGGCTGCCCAAGCGGCCCGCCTTGCACCTCCTCCTCCAGGTAGGCTCATGCCTTTCCACCTCCTGACAACGTCACCACCAGCGTGATTGAATTTAGGGAATGCAATACAACACGAGCTACCTACCTATTTTTACAAGACAAAATGAAAATAAAAAGACACTGAATGCACTTAGAAGCATTACCAGCGCAGCATATGTTATTTGTATAGATCAGCACCACTTACATTGTACAACTATTTGCGATCTTTTACACTGCAATTGTCCTGGGAGCACAAGATCAGCGCCACAGCCACACTGGGCTCCGAGCCATGCAAATACATAGCAAAAGCTTTGTCCATAATCCAGGGAGGCTGCAATCTAATTTAAACCAAAACACAAAACCAGATACATACAAATAACCGAGGCAGCACAAAAGCAGAATGTGAATTATGAAAGGAGTATGAGAGAGGAGCTGCAGGCATCTCCATGAGCAAAGAGGCCCATGGTCAGCACGAGCTGCTCGAGCACTCACCCAAACTGCTCCATTTGGGCATCCCGCAAGCACCAAGGACAGCATGGCCCGCACAAAACCCTGCTGCTGCCCAGGAAATATCAGTGTTATTTAGTGGCACGAGCCATGACGGAGAGAATCCCAATCCCCTGGTGCAACGTAATTCCAGAAGCAGCCTCATAAACAACCCGCCAAGCTCTCTCCAGCTGGCCCCAGACAACTGCACGTGCTTGTCACAACGGGCACATGCCACACACGCTAGCGGTGCCGGGTGGGTTGCTGGAATATTTGGTGCTTGGCCGGCCGGAGCACCTGGGTGCGCCGGGGACACGGAGCCCACGCCAGGCTGCCCCTGACACCGCAGCAAAGCCAAGAGACTCACAAAGTTGCTAGAAAATAAGAGGAACACAGCGTGAGTTATATAACCTCAAAAATTACAGAAACAGCAGTTTATAAAACAGGATTCCCCGCCCAGTCCCTACAAAACAAGGGGATACTTGAAGGGCAAAGGCAAAGTATCTCATTCAGGAACATAGGAGTGGAGACAATCTTGAGACAAAACCTTACAGTTGTTCCTGATCATGGTGCTCCCCTTCTCAAGGAAATTTCAGTAGCCAAACCAGCAGATTAAAGGATGTTTATCAAAGACAGCAGCTCTACGCAAATAAACACAGCAATAACTAACTAGCTTTATTTAGTGCATCAAGTTTGACTCTGCAAATGCTGTGATTTTAAGTGCACTGTCAGTTGGGAACCTTCTTTGTTCGATATAAATTAAACAGAAGAACTATATGCAAGACTGGTAGTCAGTCATTAAATACTTCTTTTCAGTATATTTTTCATTAATTGGAGCAAAATTAAGTCATAAATTACAGCATTTCTAATGAAATTTTATAAACTGACGCAATGAATTCACATTCTTCAAAATACACAAAGTATGGGTTTTTTTCCAGTTTTTTTCGTTGTTAAATCGGAACTCGATACTAACTTATCTCAACTGTTTCCTGGTAAAAGTTCCTCTTGGTGCTACTGATTACCTTGACTTGAAAGTGCAATGAGCAGCAGACTGCATGGCCAGTGTTTTCCTATTCCTGAAACTAAGAAACAAGCGAAAGCTTCAGGTAAACACACACCAAAGACAGAAGCAGGACAAGAAGTGAATTGTCTCATGGCCCATAAATAATAGACACAAGTCAGAGGGACTCTATTTTATTGCGTAGGTGGCCTAATAAAACCTGGAAATGAAATGCCCGTGGTGAGGAGAGGCTGCCTCGCTCTTCGGCGGCACCTCACGAGTCCCCCTGTCACTCGGTCCTAGTGCCAGGTCTGCCCACTTGTCACCTGTGGGTCCCATGGACATGATAAGCGGTGGCTTCACTCACCACGGCTGCTCCTCCGCGATAAACCTCCATCTAATCCATAACGAGACCGAAGATACGGAGCAGACACTCATCCTCAAAGCCGTCACCACCAGGGAGCTCTGTCAAAGCCTTCAGCTCCCAAATGTTACAGATCATTCCCCGTTTTGGCGGCTGCCCTTTGAGACTTCCCAGGCCATCGTTAAGCATCAAGAGCATCAGGCCCTGAACGCACTCACAGATACAGGGTGCTCCAAATCAGAGCCCCAGCCAAAGTTCTGTGCCTTTATTTACCCCAAACGTGACAGCTAGCCAGGTATAAAAGGACAGTGGAAAACTAGACGGAAGAAATTTGTTCTCTATCCCTGCCTGTCCCGCCAGGCTGCTTGCGGGGCGATATATTTTAAAACTTGCATAAACCTCAAACAGAAAAAAAGATAGGATTATCCATTACCGTGTCAGCGTAAGTGATAACATAAATATATATCACAAAACATCTGCCACTAAATCACTGTTTATAGATGTCAGATCTCATTTATTATTAAAAAACAAAACAAAAACACAACAAAACACAAAATATACTTTAAAGCCTTCCTTATCATTTCACAAGAAATAGTTGATTTCTAATTTGAAGACAGAGCTATTCTTTCTAATCTGTTTATTCACAGAAACTTCTACTATAAACTTCCCTCGATAGCAACATTGGACAGCATTCACAGAGACAGTATCAGGGCCAGAACTACCTTATCCCACTGCAGAGCCTAGAAAATATAACTGGGTGCTGTGAGGGCTATGAGAGACACACAGACAAAACTTGTCCCAGAGATTTTGCATAAAAGAAGATCGTGCATCTAGGAAAACATGTTTTTATCTTACTTATCTTGGAATATTGCATATCAAAACACTATTTTCTTTTAAAGTAAATTTTGGATATTGGTATGTGTGTTCCTTATTCACACAAAATTTAAGATTTTCTAATGACAGCCAATGGTTACAATGCTGTTGTAGTCCTTTTCCACATTTCACTACTGGACACAGAAAGGTGCAATATTCACACATTTTGTGTGTGCTTTGCTATTTTCTCATTTTCCTTCTTTTTTCCCCCCCCCATCCGTTGTGACGGCCACTTTGATAATACTTGTGCCAGGCTTTTAGAAATCATATCACCAAATTATGGAATGATTTCCAAATAGGCAACCTCTATACTCTTGGGACCAGGTAAAAACCCTCTTGCTAAAGCCAGGCTTTTGCAGTCTTTACGGTAAATCCACTTGCACCCAAAACATCTGGATAACCCCCTCAACTGCCATCCCTACGACATCCAGTGCCCTCAAACACATGCCTGTAAAATATGAAGCTGCACGTTTAAGAGCGACATCCTTTAAGATGTGAATTTTGAACACATCCTGAATTTGATGGCTGCCAATTCCCCACCTTTTCAATGAAACATCCACCTAACGATCACCCTAGTTGTGTCTCGGGTGGGTGATGCAGGTCCTGCTCTCAGCAGGTCATCAGGGAGGCTGGTGTTTCACAAAGCACTGCAGCCCTGTACCAGGCATCACATTCTCCCACCTACACACCAGCTAATTTGATTAAAGGTAGAAGATCAATCAAACCGTACCATCTCAGAAAGATTAATTATCTCAGTCCTCTCTGAATTAATTATTAGTGTACAGTCATGAGGATAGAAAAAGCCCAATACGGTTAAAGAGGAAGGAAGTCTTCCAGATGTGGAAGCCTGGGACATATTTTAGCCCAAGATTTATTATTTTTAACTAATGACAGTTTCTTCCTATTTCTCTCCTGTTAGGTCTAATTGCTATACTACATTTATAACTCAGCAATGACAGATTAAAATGTTACTGTTTCAGTAACATTTCAATGGTATTACAGAATTAAAAGCAAACCAGAAGATAAAACTACTAAAACCCAACTCTGCAGTTGCTAAATGAAGTTTTACCTTGGTGCCTCATTACCAGAGCCCTGCATCATACAGCAGCTGTAACTGCCTCCCCACTCCAAATGCAAAAACTCACAGTATTTACATTAAACACTTGCTCAGGACTTAGACATATCAGGATTATTACCCACAAATGTTTTCCATCAAAAATACTTAGTCACTCCAATTTGCTGCAGATCAATTCCATCTTCACCTGCATTTCTGAGTGAAGTTTTCTGTGACATTAGTATCCCGCTAGAATACTGCCAACTCACAGCGACCAAACCAGGGGAATCAACAATCTCAAATCACCCAACAACAACATGGGAAGGTTCCTGGCTCCTTGCACTACTGCAGACCAAGGATAAAAGTTTCACCCTTCCAAACTTCTTGGTAAGTTTCCCAGCTCCCAAAATCTTCAGTGGTTCTTTGTAATAAACACATTACTGAGAAAAATTCTGTCTTTTTATTTTAAAAAACTTGAATTCTTAATGTTGATTTTAAGTGCTCAGGAAAGGAAGGAATCATCCTAAAGTAAATGATAATCTCCCCCTGCTAAACTTGCAGATGTTTTCAACACTGAAAACACAGGGAGTTTGGAAAGCCTTGGCATATTTTTATCTAAATAAAAACTCTCTCTCAACTATTTACATATATTTTTGTAAAATTATTCACTATAACCTTTTTTGTCAGCACCCAAATATTTAAAATGGAAAACATGAAATGCAAAAGCAGCAATACCAGCAACACAAAGCCACACTCATCATCCACAGCCATAATGATACAGTTAATAACTCATACTTTGAAGGAATTTCTTAAAAATAAATCAAACAAACGAAGCTCATCTGGCAGAACTCGAGCCCCACTTTCCAATTTCAGCTCTGCAAACACCTTCCCTGCAGCTTGGCTGCTCCAGACGTGCAGAAGAGACCTCCTGGAGCACAGGACATCATTGCTGTCATTATGGAGGACGATCTGTTTGGCCCCCCCATAAATTTACCAGGCTTTTCTCTAAAGCCAGATGGAATTCTCAGCTCCTGTTAGTGCCCTTCCTCCCTGCTCTGCTGCTTGAGATCTCCAAATTTCTGGCCTCAGCTCTTTTAGAGACAGCATTTATTTATTCGTCCTTCAGACGACTCAGTCCATCTTGTCTACCTGAATTTCTCTTGCCCATTCCCTGGTGCTACTGCCAGTTATTTGAAAGTGGTCATAGCTCTGGACCAGGCCTTGCTTTGCAAATAATTTCTTCTTCCGTAAAACAGAAATTTAATTCCCTTTTTATTAATATTTCTTCATACAGGTTCCACCTCTCTAACATAGGAAGCCAACACTGATCATACTTTTATAGTTGCAGTATCAGTGCCTTGAATTGGTATTTTTTTTCTTCCCCCCCCCCACTGTACTAGGAATAATCTAGGATCTTCCCTGATCACATCAGATACTGGTGATTTATAGCTATCTTTGTAATACCTGGTTGTTTTTTCTGTTTTGTCATTCTCAGCTGTGATTTATGTACAGTTCCTGTGAGAAAGGCTTTCAGCTATGAGATTTCAACTATCGGATTTCATCCCACTCCTATTACTTCACATCCTTAGCAAAACCCAGTTCCTGGGCCCCACACACATCTACTCTGTCTTCTGGGTGACCCTGGGTTTGAGTTAGCAGCACCAACACTTCCCACTCACTACTTTCACCTGACCCATATGGAAGATAACCATGGAGGCAGATCCAGAGATAGATCCAGATAGATCCTTAATAGTCCCCACTATAGGGGCTTCCTAGTTGTCTCCCTCTTACAGATTTAACCACTTTTCAATTCCTGTTTTAGTCCATGTCTTCTCCTACTTCGATCCTGCAGATTCTGTCTACATGCTTATCTTAGTTTCTTTCTTGAAAATGTTTTACAAGAGTGAAGCCTGTCCCAAGGGTCACTAGCTATTCAGAAGCACTTCTCCCCTGACACCTGGTCCCTTAGAAGCACAGAGCAATAAAGGAAACACTATCAGTTTGGGGGTGCCGAGACGAAGATCCTGCCAAACACAGTGAACCTGCTCATACTTGTAGCTCCTTTCTCAGCATGCTTCATGGGCCTGTTTTTGCTCTCATCAACCACTTCTTTTGCACCAAAAACTTAGGCAAGGTGAAAGCGTTTCTCTAATTTTGTGGTAGAAATCTGTATTATCTGTAATCATGAAAAGCTGTTTTCATAGTGGCAAACCTCCTTCCTATGTAGCTTAATAACCAGGGATTACTGTCTTAATTCCTTTTTAAGGCTAATTGCCTGCAAGTCTGCTGATCACTTAAAGCCAGCCTCAGCTTTGCCCCAGCTATTCATTTACGATTCTTGATCATGCAGCTGCACTGCCTCATGCAAAGACGTAACAGGGGAACTGATCTGCTTAAAAATAAGTTTTTTCCCCATAGGCGAGGTTAAAACCAGACTAATTCTTCCATCCAGTTCACCCAATAACTCTACAAGTGCTTGTGCTGCCACAAGAGAAGGCACAACTGGGAGATGCAAACAAGCAGCCAGCTGGAAACACCAGCTTAGAGAGACCACCAGGATACAGTGCAAAGCAGCTGCCCCTTTGGGCATCCTTTCCTTAGCTCTGCATCTTCCAATTTGCAAGATAACTTCCTCAATTTATCAACCTCTTCTGACTTACTTGCAAGATCTTAATTCATAATAAACATCCTTACAAAGCACCTCCTCCCCTTCAGGTGCAAGTTCCCCCCTATTGCAAACCCTGTGATTATCCCGTTAACTTGCAGCTTTTTAGAGAGCTAAACTTGTCTCCAGCAAAAGCACCCCAAAACTCCATGAGACAGAGGAAAGCGAGAGCACTTAATTGAGAGCATTACTTAAGCAACAATTTCAAACATTTAGGATTTACATGTGTATATTGCCTCTTATTTCTGTTTCTATTCATACATTATATTTTCATATTACTGGTATTTAATAAGAT
Source organism: Rhynchotus rufescens (assembly GCA_032273925.1). Taxonomy (NCBI): domain Eukaryota; kingdom Metazoa; phylum Chordata; class Aves; order Tinamiformes; family Tinamidae; genus Rhynchotus; species Rhynchotus rufescens. The sequence continues at coordinate 35,017 of JAVCKT010010484.1, read as the reverse complement.
GAAGTTTTCCCCATAAACTGCCCCCCATCAGCTGAACACACAGGACAAAATCAGCTCTGATTGCTCCTGACATTTCTCCTTAGCAACTAAAATATGTTTTCCTATAATGTATGGAGCATCCTACTGTCTTTTCCTTTTCTTTTTAAAGAAAAAACTACAAATGATGCCGCTTCAATTTGCTTTAGACATTTAAAACTTTTCCATTTCCTGGCTTTTTACACCGTAAACCCTTAGTACTGCATTAGCACTTTGTCCTTATTTGATGGATTTTAAATACGCTCTCCAGCATTGTTAAGTTTCACCCTTGCAGCCGCATTCACCGTAAATGGTGCAGAAGTCAAAGAGAACTAGGGGTTTTTGCACCATCTTTACTAGTTTGAGCTATTTATCAGCTAAAATGAAAGAGATTGCTCATAGAATAAGCTGGTATTTTTTTTTAAATAGCATGTAGATTAGTGCTCTTGCTTGAGGATAACTTTCTCCACAAATCTACATGCAAGTTTACACGACTCCTGCCTTAGCATGACAGAGTTTATTGGCATCTGTTCCTTATGATGCATCCACAACACCGCATGGTACTGCAAAATGCACTTCTGAGGTGGCAACTAAATTAAAAAAAGACAAATCATTTTAAATGGTCTCTTTCTAACTTTCATTAGTACAGTCAATTAGTTTTAAAGGTGATCTTAAAAATTGCTCATAGTTTTCTAACCACTTTATTCTTGCAATAATTCTTTCTCCTTGCTTCAGTCCTGCTTGAATGTGAATTTGTAATGCTTCCTCTTATCGGGATTTTTTTAGCTTTTAACATTTGAGTTTTACCAAGATAGGTTTTTATTGTTGTGTTGTAATAACTGCTTTGCTACTGCTAATAAATAGATGTTTCCAAAATAAAACTTCTGATATTAGAGGAAAAAAATAAAACCAAAGAACTCCATTCAAGAAAAACAAGCTGGGCATGTGTGAGTATATCCCTGTGTGACACAGCATTTGTCACCAGCATCAATAAGCCATTTAATGTCACATTAGGAATCATTGGAATTGTTTCATTCTACATTATCTGTTCTGCTGGCAAAGTTTTGCCAAATCACCAGCAGCTGATTGACCGGCTTAACATTGCAGACAGTGTTTCTGATTAAGACGGGTCAGATATCAAAGATGTTGAGATGGAATAAAGTCTCTGCTTAACCTGTTGTATGAATTCGGATGTCTTCTCATTATCTCACTGTATGATCCTTTCACTCTTTCATTTCACATTTCAGTCCAAGAAACAGAAACACTTTTAATACATCATGCCACCCCAAAACAAATAAAAAAGAACAAAAAACATGTTACATTTGTAGAAGAAATCATCAGTTCAGCATGGTTTTCACTGTTTCCCCATTGCTTTAATTTGCCCTTAAGTTCATGCTGAAAACATTCATGGATCTGCATGAAAGACAGACTGGTTTCTCTCAGCTTCCCTACACCAAAACACTGTTCAGCAGTGACTAAACACACACTACTTCCCTTCCTCTTTTACTTAATGGCATGAAAACACAAATGAGATAGCAGTGTGTACCCACTTGTTTTTGTGCCACTAGTTACTATCATCAATATAAGCATAAAACACATAAAAGAACAGCAAACTATGTTTTTTCACACTGTAAATATGTACTTTGCATTGTATCAATTAGATTATTTCAATAAGATAATATGTTAGAAGACAAAAAACCTCACTACACAAACACTAATTATACTGTGATTTCAAGTTTAAGACTGAACTGTCAGATAATTAGGCAATTAAAATTTTCTTCAGACTCCATACCTGAAAAGACATCAGTTATCACTGAAGAGACTACACAGACAAGTGTCAATAATATCCAGTTGTAGGTCAGCATTCTAGAAGACCATTCCAGATCCATATTTCTTGTGGAAGTATAAAATGGATTTAAAAAGCACTGACAAGTCCAATAACTGGGTTTTAAAAGCTCTTTTAAAATGGAAAGAAAGCATCCACCTGCCTGTTCTAACAGTTTCTTATATTCCAGGTACTATTTCATGACCTCTGCATAAGACAACCCAAATAGTGGTTTCATGTACGTCCTGCTCACCCTTCAGTCAAGCACAAATATCAGAAATATAAAGAACAGGAGGAAGAGGAGGGAGTTGAAAAGCAAGCTCAGACCTTGAGTATGCTCAGAAAAAGCAGCAAATATAAAACATATTTGAAAATTGTTCTCTTTTTGACTACATTTATAACCCCTAAGAGCCTTGTTCTGTGAAGAATTTGGCTTGACTGTCCACAATACTCTTAAGGACATATTGCAACCTCTCATATAGAAACAACCACAGAAGAAAACAATGGATTGTATTTTCAATGGAGTATTGAAAAGTTGTACTGGTTCTTGTCAACAGGCTACCCAGTCAGAAAGCTAAATGCCATTATTTCAGAACGTCATATTTCAGAAACAATGCAACTTTACACAGTTTTGAAAGTCAGACTGAGCACCTCCTTTTTTCCTTTGAAGAAAGCAGCACAGGGAGCACGTCCAGGAGGATGGACCCTCACATTCCAGCCTCTGGCAGCACAGGCCAGGAGAACAGGGTGACTTCCCAAAGCCAGATGAATTTGTCAGAGCAGGCTCAGAGGCAGGAATCTCTGCTCGACCCAGGCTCCGCTTGTCTGCACACAGATACAACTCACCTCTCGCAGAGGAGAGGTTAGTCCCTCTCCTCTTATTCCCAGCACATAGGACTTACTAACTCATTCTTCATGATACGCAAGAGCAGCAGAAATACAGCTTTCAGGCCAAGTTGAGGCCAGAACAGCTTTGCTTGCAGTTCTCTTTCTAGGCCCCCAGCAACATGTCAGAGGTCTCCTTACTCATGACATTCATTTTAATCCAGATACAAACAGCCCATGGATACGTAATAGTTGTCTATGTAAGGCAGACTCTTTAAGGAAGAGACTGTGGCTACCACAGTAAGACAAAGAAAGCAATACCAGTAAATATAATTCTAAAATAGTCTCAAGTTCAATGAGATTTTGCCTATTTTCAGGGTCATAAGAAGTCACTGACAATTGCAGAATTAAGGAACAGGCTCTTCTGAGACAATTACAGCTGCCCTCAAAAGACAAATCAGCCCCCATCTCCCCCTTCCTTTATGAAGAACCACAGTGACTTTGCAGACCTACGTGTTGTTCCAGGAGGAGGAACTTCTGGATAAACGCAGCACAGAGTTGGGCAACAGCATTAACCTTATCTGAGAGCTTAGGTACGAACGGTAAGGCAAATACATAAAAACACCACATAACCCAGAATTCTTACCAACAACTCAAGAACGCTTCATTCCTTTGGATGTCCAGAAAAAAAGGGGCTTTTTTGCCATGTTAGAACCAACATCCTGCTTCTATCACATAAGCTCCGCGTCGCGACCCGGCCGCGCGCGGCACCGACGCGCCCGGCGAGCGTCACTTACTGGACTCGGGGTCGGAGTTGCCGTCGCCCTCGGTGCGGCTGTTGGGCGACGCCTGCTCGTAGTACTCGTCCCGCGGGCAGCCGAGGGGCAGCGGGTGCGAGGCGCCGGCGCCGCCGCCCGCCTCCGCCTCGCCGAGGCCGCTGTCGCTGCAGCTTTCCTGGGAGCCGTCGGGGAGGTGAAACGTGACGCGGCGCTGCGACTACGAGGAAGGGAGAAAATTACATGGTTTCTACCACGGTATCAGTAATTGCTTAATGCAGCCAATTTGGGAAATGTATTATTTCGGCTATCTGCTGCAGGCGCATTATCTGCGGTTGTGCACAATTTCAGGCTTTCGTGAGCAAGCAGCCCCGCTTTCAGACCCGCTTCGCTTGACAGCGGCGCCTTTTCCCGTTCTTCACATCTGCGAGCCCTGCTACAACATGAAAGGCACCTCGTATAAAGAGATTCTGTCAGACTTCACAGGTCTCGGGATGCCTTTTGTATACCGACTTGGAGATTTCAATCACTGTTTGAGGCTCAATTTATTTCTCGGCTAAGTTTCCTAGTTTTCAGAGAAACTCAGTTTCCTTTCCCATTAAAAGCCTGCTTCACATGTTTGGGCCTAAACACACGGCATCCTCCTAATGTTGTGTTTCTCTAAGGCAGGGAAACAGCAGTAACAATCTTTACGTATTGAAAGCAATTCTAATAGATCTTACCCATCCATTAAACTAATGAATTCCACTACTTTGCTTCAGATGTTTCACTGCAACAATTTTGATTTCCATTATACCACTGTTTTTTGTAGTAAAAGGTCTCAACCTGGGAAATACAGCGAACCAATGACACAAAGCAGTCACAACACAGCTGTATACTTGAAAAAAGCCATGTGAATAAAGTACCTTAAGTATTAAGCATAGGACAACGTTCTCATTATTACCTTATTACCATTACTACTAGAGTTTTGAGTGATTTGGGAAATGTAAATCTGTCCAAGTATTAAAAACTATATATGAGCAAGAAAGTAAGCAAACTCTCATGGTTGTATCTCAGGAACATGAAAGAAGAAGTAGAAAGATAATAGAAGATATTTTTAAAAATTCTCTATTTATTACTAATCAAAAATCTCATCTGAAAGCCAATGACAAACTGCCCAGTTCCAGATTCACGCTGATTGACAATTGCAGATATTACATTTCTGAGGCCATGATGCAGGAAAGCATTTACTGGTTTATAATATGGCAGATGCTGTCAGAGATCCCGATACCTTTGGTTCTTGTAAGTGACGGTGTCAAACACCATCAGTTACATGAAGTTTCCACTTAAAGAAAAAAGGGGGGGGGGGAGGAGGGGAAAATCAATTCCCTATTTTTCAAATCTCTTTTTATCACCCTGACATTATTACATATGCCCAAAGACAGCTGCCATACAGCACGGTACAGCCAAGAAAATGGCAAGATCCACTTTACCTATGTCATTCCTGACAGATGTTTGTCAAAACTGTTCTTAAAAGCTACCAATAAGAAATTCATAGCTTTCCGAGAAAATCTATGCCAGTGCTGCCCATTGCCAATGGAGAGGTTTTCTCCTAATGTCTAACTTGACTCTTTCTCCTTTCAGTATAAATCACTGCTTCGCTTCCATCCATCACAGTCTGGTTATTCCCACTCATCTTTTTTTGATATTTTATCACTTCTCTCAGCTTCAGAATAAACAGACCTCATTATTGCAGTCTCTCATGTGTCTTCTCATCTTTCTTACTGCTCTCCCCTGCCTACGTGTTCATATCTACATGGGGTTTTGGGCACTGCTCCAAAACTGCTCTTGTACGTCTGCAGCCTGGCACAGCGCTCAGGGATCATTTCCCCTCTCCAGCAGGGTCCAACTCCACAGGTCCCACCACTGCTTTGCCTCTTCCATGGCATAACACGTCCACCTTGCAATCCACTGCAATGCCTAGTCGCTTTTTCTGAAGACCTCTCTGCCACTTGAACCTTTTCTGTTCAAGTGCCTATTGGTGCTAAGCACAGCATTCTGCATTTGTTTGTTTGGATATGTTCCTGTTTTCCCAGATGTCACGATGTCACCCAGTCCCCATTTGGCATTCCAGCCATTCCAGCCCTGCTTTCTGACACAGCTCAGCAGGTTTAGCAAAGTTGCAGCCCTCAGAGATTCTACCTCATCAGGCAGGTCTTGAAGAAAAAAAGGCAACTGAGGAGCCCTGGAAACACCAGCCAAGAATTACGTGGCATCATGTAGGACAGAAAGGAGAGAGGAGCTACCTCCTGTGACTGCAGAAGAGGCGCTAGGGCCTCCGGAAGAAGTTCAAAAATGGCAAAAAAAACGACAATTTGCACACAAATTGTGCAAAATTTTGATGTCACCAGAAGCCTCTGTTTAACCATATAGGTACCTGTCTGCAGCTGCTGTGACCCCTCAGCTGGGCTCTCTGGAAGCCACAGGGGCAGCACCTTCCCCTCAAGGGCTCTTGGGCCACACGAACCGTCTCTGCACAGTCCAGAAAAAGAGCTGGTTCCACAGAAACCACTACTGTACATTTGACCTTTATTCTGTCCTACTTCTTACTCATCAACGGCTTCTCAGGTCCCTATTTCTACTAGCATTCAGTACACCATTACCCAAAAATCTGAGAAATCAGACTTGGGTTGAGTTGATCCAGCAAAAACAGTCCCACAATGTTTCTGATTTACTCCCCACATAAAAACTGTGCCTAGTTCCTATACAACTCTAGTCTTTTCATGTGGAAAACATTTCATGTGGAAAATATTGAATATTTCATATTTTTTAAATGAGCCCCTGAAAAACATAATTGACAGCATTTATGAATAATCAAACTCTCCTGTATAAGCACAGGTTTGGGAACACTTTATTTACCCAGTTTTACGTGGCTTTTGTATTCAGCACCCATGCAGGAGTCAATCTGCTCAACTGCGAGCCTACAGTGAACTTGAAGAATAGAATGTTCTTTAGAAGCTATTAGCCCAAGTTTCATATTTAAATACCAGTATGAGCTTTCAAGAAAAGCTGAGAACTTCATGGTTACTATTATGTATAGCTGGGAGTTGTTATGTTTAAACAAATGATTTTTCTGTTCATGGTTTGTAGTCAAAATAGAGCAGAAGCTCTTCAGAAGATGACAGTGAAGGAGACTACAAAGTCACTACGTCTTTTATTAATTGCCTACTGCAGTGAGAGAAAAAAGAAAAACAGGGAGAAATCAAACCCAAAACAAAATTAAAGCCCTCAATAAATAACCCTCCTACTCATTAAAAGATTGCTTGCAAGTATTTAAAGAAGCTGAGATACTATTACCAGGAGAGAAAAAAAACATACAATTTAAAATAAACTCGCCTTAGCTAAAAGCTCATGATTTTTAATTTGACAAAGTGCCCAAATATGTCACACCTGATAATACTGATGACAAAGCACTTAGTTCTGGAAGAATTTATCAAGATGAAAGGAAAAAAAACAGTTATTTCTCCACAGAACAGTGCTACCATTTTCCTAATTCATGCAGACATCAAACAATGATCTGGAACAAGCCATTCTCATAAAATTTTGCCAAAAGCTGGAACTTATCTTCTGTCACATTTATTTTGGAAATTTCCTCCTTGAGGCATTTAAATTTCAATTTATAAGATTACAAAATATCCTCAGACTCCAGCTGTTTTTCTATTTATCTCCAAACAGAGTTAACACCGACAGTAATAGAATAACAAGGATTACAGCTTGTTTTATTTATTTGACTGAAAGTTAGTGTATTTTTCCTAAAAGGCAAGAGAAAAATGCAAGCAATGCCACTTATGTATTCTGAGTGGATTCCAAAAACACTGATGTGGGATGAAAACCTCAGGGAAGCTCATAGTACAATAAGAATGGTAGCTGAAAATAAAGCTAAAACTTAAGGAAAAGTACTATAAGCTATAGTTTCTCTGATATAGTTAACATCGAATTTATGATCAATTAATAACTTTATGGCTATGAAAGCCTGATTTTTGCTGCCAGAGATGGCAGAAACCCAGTCACAAATCCTGTCAGAGGTCTCATTTGGCATCGCAAAACGCAGCTCATTCTGGAAATGCAGCATATGTCTAGGGGGAATTCTCTCAGAAATCCTCAAACCTTCCTCTCATTATTGAAATTTATATGAAGACTGATCAAAGCCTCAAACTATTCCGTGTTCAGTCTTTCACTACAATAATTAGACTGTGGCAGTGGGAATAATAAAAGATGAGTTTAAGTAAATAGCTTTGGATACATTGAAGAGATGATTTCTGGAATTATACACCAGGGGTTAGCCAATTTATAATCAAAAACTGCAAAAAAAAAAAAGGTAATAGAAAAAACAGCAGTTATCAACAGAGGAACATTAAACTATTAACCTTATTAACTTCATTCATTGAAGTAAATGAATATCCTTACAAAAAGGAGATCCTAACCAAAAAAAGACAGATAATACTTTAAGTTTTGTTGAATTAACTGCATTATTTAGATGATAATTCTGATTTAAATTCTCATCTTGTTTAGGAGATGCTTTAAGACATTATGGAAACAACAGAAAAGGACTATTTGTGGGGGGGGGGGGGGGGGGGGGGGGGGGGGGGGGGGGGGGGGGGGGGGGGGGGGGGGGGGGGGGGGGGGGGGGGG
>JAVCKT010010484.1:0-15358 GCA_032273925.1 Rhynchotus rufescens | reverse complement strand
CATCAAACACCGGACCTGAGCGCTCGGCTTCATTACTCGAAGAGGGTGCCACAAATTAAAAGTCTGTGATGAACAAGAAGTGATCCTGGTTGCTTGACAAACAAACATAAGGCTGAACTGCTCTCCAGCAAAGACCTGCAGTTTGCAGCTCCAAAAGGCACCGCAGGTTCTCAAACACGCTGCCTTCTTTTCTTCTCTTACTTTGCTGTGTGCGCCTATGTTTGGAGAAAACAACTGAAAAAATGATTGATTTACCAAAGTGACAGAGGGCCAGGCAATTATCTTCAGAAATGGAAAGTTGAAAGAGTCAATGTCTCATCAATGTATGTTAACCTCTGACAAAGATTCCCACTGAGATTCCCCCACTAAAGGCAGAAGGGGCAATTACCACAACTTATATTTTAAGTGTAATGATTTCTGCTATCTCTGCTAAAACACCTTAAAAGTTGAGCAAAACGATCAATGGCTGTTTTCCCATCCATGAAAAGAAAGGACATCTCTTTTTTTTTATTATTATTTTTTCCCCCTTTTCTTTGTAATTTAAGTTCACCAGATTGGAAATTCAGGGAAAATCCAATTGTGTGTCTCCAGAAAGGCGCATCCAAAGCCACTGTACAATAATACTGAGCTTCTGCATGAAATTCATGTAGAAGTCAGGAACAGAAGAAACCTAGAAAATACAAAATACTATATATATGTATTTACACACATATATATATATACATACACACACACCCCACATATATATAGATCACATAAGATCTTCTGGCAGCGAAACTGTGACCACAATCTGGCATAGAAAGTACTGTTTGCCCTGTAAGGATACCCATTCCCCTTGAATATTTTGCAAGGAAGCTTGGTAACAGTTATTAAAAACGAAAGTCAAGACATTGAAGTGGTGTTACTATAAAACAGAAGCCATAAGGCTGCAGCTTTATACAAAAACAAATGAGGAAACACAAATCAGGTGGGTGTGACACAACCTTAACTTTTATTATACCTATAAATCACTCAAGTTAGAAGCGACATGCATGTCTATGAATAAAACGTATCATTGTGGTTGTTTAGGGTGTTTACAATTTACACATCCATATATCTTTTGATAAAAATACAAAATGTGAAACAACCGAGTGCATAAGATAGAATCATGGGATGTCTTGCAACAGATAATGAAATGTAATACTGAATTGTCTCACTGTGAAACAGCATACTGAATTATGACACAAAATCCTGCTTTTCAAAAAGTTAAACCACAAAATACCCTTTAAAAAAAAAAAAAAGAAGAAAAAGGAAAGGTTTTAAAGACTGAAAATAAATAAATAAATAAAATAAACTACCTCTCAATACATTCAGCCTTCTTTCAAAGAGCAGGCAAATCCCCAAAATACTGACTTTGAAGTTGCTCAAAGTAGTTCACTTCTCCTGTTCTTTACTCTTTCGGTCTGATCCAATCCGAAGATCAATGTAATGACCAGTATATTGGCTAGCCATACATCTTAATAAATGAATCTTCATTATGCAATCTCCTTAATCCTTCAAGAGCTGGTCTGCTACTTGTAAGTGCTAATGAGAGGTCACAAGTAATGCTGCAAATAATAATTTGTGACTGAACTGCAACCTCTTTTTTTTACATTCATTATTTATTACATAGCGTGATTCAAACAAGAGCACGGTGAACAAAGGACAAGCCATTTCAGACAGTGCTTAAATGGATCATTTAACCTTAGCACAGCATCAAAGACCAGACTCCAAAGTCAAGCAGGAAACTTCACATCCTGACCTTTGGCAAAGCTCGGGAGCCACAAGCAGGGGAAGGCGCCAGCTGCTGTGACATCTCTCCTTGCACAGCGAGAGCATAAAAACAGCATCTGGTGATTCTCAACAGCTACAGCTCACTCAGTAAGACAGACAGAAGAATATTTTAGGGCCTGGCTGGCAGTTTAACCTGCTCCAAAAAGGCTTATTGTTCATTTGGGCCCATCACTGCACTCACCCAGCGTTACTGTCAGCGTACGGGCACGGCCGTGTCCTACCAGCCTCCTCCTCTTCCCATGCACATTCTCATTATCCTCTCAAATCTTGCATTTTCAGAATCACTGGCCACATCTAATCTCTCACTACAAAACCCTTGAGAGCTTGAACAAATATATGAAAGCCCAGCACATAGCACAGAATGAAAATATTTCAGAGATTCAGCAAAAACTATTTTCTTCTCCTTCTCTTCCTCCTATTTTTCTGCAGAAAAAACGAACAAGCAACACATTGATGCTCCCAAACATCAAAGTCAGTAGAGAGGAGCTTTAGGCAGCACATAATTTATATAATGGGATACTGTGGCTATTTAAATCATGCTCAAAATTGTATCAAATCAGCATTACATTTATTTTTTAAGACTTGAGGGACAAGTCCACTTAATGCTCTTCTGCAGTATTTGGCCTTTTGACACAAAAGGAGACTTCTAAGCTTCTTTTAAGTTTTAAGGTTAACATGAACAGAGAATACCCATCATATGTGAAGGACATCACGTACAGTAAATTCGGAGATAAGCTGTCCCATGAAGAAAGAGCAACGTGCAGAGCATGTTAGTGGGCACATAAAAACCACCCCAAGTGCACTGAAGGGCGAGGAAGAAGCACTGACACCACGATGGCCCTGAAAAGGGCAATATTCTCTTCTCCCTCCAGAACGAAGCCATTCACCCTAGTTAGGAACCAGCTACAGAAAGGCAGCTGACCTAGACAGGTCACCTAACACCTCATAGCAGATATGAGAAAGCTTATATTAATTTTAACCCTATATAATTTGAACTTTAAGTCTGAGTGTTATTGTAACTGGGCTAATAATATCCCTTCAACATTAGGATTTTAATTAGACTAAAAAAACTCTTGGTTTTGCCCTGAAGCTCTGCCCACGGTGAGATTGTAACTGTAAAACTGATGGAGAATTCAAGCAAACTAGTCTAATTCGGGCGTAACAAACTGGCCAGAGTGGCAGCACCTTGAGTAAGTTTGTGGAAGAAACTGGGGAAGATGCTTACTCACTTGAGAGCTTATGAAAACTATGAAAACGCTAAATCTCTGACCAAATCCTACATCAATTCCCTGTTTTCAGAAAATGGAATAGAGAAATGGATGAGAAACAAGGAGAACAATATCAATCCTATTGCTTACAAAGTTAATTACTATTGTTCCTTCTTCCTAAACAGTCTATCTTCAACAGGCTTCTCAGATTAACCAAAATATTATGTAGTTTGAGATGCTAGAATGCAAATATAAATACTTCAGTTTCAAAAGAAAAAATGAGCATTCAGTAACAAGAAAATGCTATATGCTTGCATCTCACTATAATGCATACTCTTTAAATGAGTAAACACAAGCAACAAATCAAACAGCAAAAGTGACTCTGCTGATGCTTGTAGAAGTGTAGGTATATTTAATTACTACATCAAGACCTTTGACACTGTTTAATTACTAATCCCATATTTTCAAAAATGGGCTTGCAACATCTCACTCAAGAGATGCAATTCACTCCCTCAAAGGTAAATCTCAAGCAAAATTTTTGTGGCTCATTGTGAAGAAAATCCCCCCAAAATTTTGAAAGCCAACAGTGCAAGTAAAGGATGAAAGCTTCTAATATGAAAGCAGCATGTATTCACTATAAAGATAAGCTCTGAATTGTTAACAGATACCTGAGAAAACTGTAAATTATTCCTTTTCCAACTCTTTAGGAATACTAATTTTAATTTTGCTAGCTCTCAGACAGATTTTCTAGCGAACAGCTCACTGAAGTTCTGATCATCCCTTCATTTCTTGGAGGCAGCTCCAAAAGCAGTACCTTCAAATCCAGCACTTGGCCAAAAAAAGTACAATTAGCTGTAACAAAGAAGGAGTTAAGCCCTTAATCAATATCCTTTTTCAAGCTGTCCTGGCAGGCTCCAGCAAAAGAGGTGGCCCAACCAGGGAGATGAAACCCCAGGTGAGAAGCAGTTCCATCACCAAAGCCTTGTGTAGCAATCAGTGGGGAATCACTGCAACCTTGGAGCTGCAGGTAAGGCCACATCAGAGCGATCCTGAGTTCATTTCTTTCATTTCTGCAGGAAGTAAAACGCAATCAGTGTCAAGGGTTTTCATTACTTCACCTTCCGTACTGCTACTAATCCATGCGCTACCCAAAAAAGTTGACAACCTACTTGAAAAGTACATTTATTTGTAAAAATGAGCACAGTGTTTGTAGGAAAGAGGTAGAAGGATACAGAGATAATGACCTTATGAAAGTGCAATAGTGCAGAAATAACAAAAATGGGCCTATGTCCCACAGCCAATTCCCTAGAGCCACGTGTGCTTCTCTAACGCTAAATCCCTTCCTTGGACCACTGGAAAACGGGACAGGATTATCATAACGTTCTGTGTATATTGATACCTATGATTATTCTTTCCAAAGCCACAGTCTTTATTACAACGGCCACTTAGCAACACTGCAAAAAGATTATTTTTCAGCTAAAACTAAAATTACAAAGAAGCCTGTCATAAACTGTAACAAGGTTTGATAGAAAGCTGGAAACTAAAATGTAATTACGCATCTAATTTTGACCTATTATTTCCTCAGATAGCAATGCAACCAAGCAATCACCATCCGAGCCCTGCTCCTCTGGGCTCCTAGCCATCTAATCACGACCCAATAGCACAAGTGCCCACGTGCAGAAGTGAATGTCACCTCTCTGGGCTTTACCAAAAGGGGTTCATAAGAGGAGGTGAGCAGAAAGGGAATCCCAGGAAATGCCAGGCCTCAGATCCTCCTGAGAGGAAACACATCCTATCCTACTTGTGCTCCTGGGCCAAGCCGGCACTCTGCATGCAGGCGTTTTGGGGAGGGTTGTTTATTTCTGCATGTAAGCAGAAGGAAAGTTTCTGGATCCAAAACTTCATTCTGGGAGGGGGTCCTAACCGTGCTTTGCTTTCCTCTTTGCAGGGATGTTCTGCCTGTGGGGTAAGAAGCTTGGAGCATTTAACAAAACAGCACCTCTGAGCATTTCACAAGCTGACATTTGTCTGCAGAAAACACTTAGCAGCTAATTTCAAAGAAGAAATTCATAATGATGGAGAGCTGCAGCAGAGCAGAAAAGGAGGTGAAATTTGTCAAGTAAATTTGTTCATTAGCGTTGCCGTGCCAGGTTTGCTGGGGAATGCTGCTCTCCTCAATCTATGCCCAAACACGGCCGCCCGCCCTCGCAGGCACCCCGCCGTTGGCTTTGCTCTGCAGCCCTTTCCCAGCTGCCTGATTTTCCTTTATTCTTTGTTTGGGCGAGGGCAGTGACAAAGCACTAACCTGGCTCGGGGGAGATGGTGTGAGGTGCACCGAAGGATGGACTCTGTGATCCAGCAGGCCGTGTCCCCAGGAACATACACCTGCAGGCACCGGCGCTGGCTAAGAACGTGGACGGATAAATGGCCCAGGCAGTTGTGCGGAAACACAGTTTTTAGTGGGATGTTGGAAGATCATTATGTGGTTATTTATTAGGTTATTTAGGTTATTTAGACAGGAATTAAAACACATATGTGCTTTGCTTCTGTAGGACCTGGCCCAAGGACCTGGTGGCTTCAACAAGCTCTGATCAGACCCTCAGGGATTGGTAACAAAACAAGCAAATATTTAGAGATTGCTCATCTAAAGTCAGTCTCTGAATCCTGCTGTGATAATAAAGAGGAATATCTTTGTTCTCTTAATCAATATTCTAGGGGAGGAGGAGGAGTTTCACCTAGGAAAGCAAGTGGTGTCACATGGTGCCTTTGTGACCGTGCATTAAGGCACAGGGCTGAGACTGGTGTCGCACAAGTCTGGTCAAAAGGTCCTTAACTTATTCCAGAGCTGCTGGTGGTCATGCCTGGCACCAAGTCCCACAGCTGCAACAAGCACTAGCAGACAGGAACAAACTTTAACACCCTGGTTTTTGCCCCTACCCTCCTTTATTTTTCTTAATTAAGATACATTGAGTAACTCTTTCAGAGGAATCTGTGCATTATGGACAGCTCCCATTTTGCCGTGCAGTTCTCTTCAAGGCTGCAGATGTTGCTAGAAAGGCACCAGGGTGCAGCTGAGCAGCAGAGGGGACACGCAGTCCATGTGTCAGTACGGCGGCCATGTTCTGTGCTGTGGTGGGAAGGGGAAGGACAAGCACAGGGAGGAGATGACACGGGAACAAGGATCACAACACCGCCAACTCCAAAGACAACCACGTTAGACGTCAGCCGTGAGACCCACAGCACTTCCTGCAGCTGCAGCTCGTCAGTGTCGCTGTTTAACAGGAAACTAATTGGGACTATGACAACAGCACCTTGGACAGTAATTCCAGTTAAGGAGAGGTGTTGTTCCTAAGGAGACAGCAGGCAGAACAAGGCCAGGAGGCATCTTCCACACATGAACAGTTGGGTAATTCCCTCTGAATGGAAAGGCACACCGGGAGGCAATTCCAGAGCTTCACAGCGAGCAGATTGGGCGGCCCAAGCATCGGGCTTGGAGCAGTCGCTCCCTCATGGATTCCATCACACTCCCCACGGGCACAGGACGTCTCTCCTACTGCTCACCACACCAAATAAACGCCAGCGTCCAATAATGAGATCTAATACTGCAATAATAATAATAATAAAATAACCAGCAAATGTCAAACTACTCCTTGTCACTGGAAGAGAAGATGTCACCGACCTGGGGCCCGAAAGCAGTGCCTGAAGTGATACTGTGCTCTACCACATCAGAAAATACAGATTCTTACCCAGGAGGGATGCTGGATGGCTGCTTAGGGGTGTGTGGCTTGCAAAAGTACTGAATAAAAGGTTTTTGACAAGTCACAGGGGTACCTGACCAGCAGAAAAGTTAATTGTACAAAATTCATTAATACTGGTTTGTTAATTAATGAGTTATTAAACATTAATCAAAGTGTTCTGATGCACCTTTCCACAAAAGCCTGTTTTTTTTTCTGACTGCACAAGCCATTGCTTGCCCAGGCTTATTACAATAAATGAGTGTATTGACATATATTGAGAAATCAAGATAGGGGGTCACACACCCTGGCCACACAAAGGGACACTTATTCCTAACAAAATAAAGCAACAAAGATAAGGAAGCATTAAAAGAAAAAAGAAAAAAAAAAACCAACACTGTAAGCAACAAGATGAATAATTGCCATGGATACTGTCCTGATTTTCTAAGAGGACTTGCAGCTCTGCTCAGTGCTCTGACTAAAGGCACTGAACTAAATTAACTGAGAACTTCTGACTTCATCCATGACCTGAATCTTAGAAACTCAAAGATGATGATGCCCAGCGCAGTCCGAACGGTTGCTGTGTCCACGTTCCATGTACTAAAGCAGAATATTTTAACTTTAGACCTATTACATCTAGTCTCCGAGGAGCTCCCATCATAATAACCACTGTGTACAGGAGTGCATTTCAGTGGTACCTTAAGTATCCAGCAGAATCATCACCACAGATTCTTCCTTATTCCCATGAAAAAACACTAGGAATTGAACAAAACAGATGAAAAACACAAGGTAGAAAACCATAAACTTGTCCCACCAAGTAATGTACGACCTGGTCTGACAGCTGGAGATTACGCTTTAAGGTACATATGGAACAGGTATCAGCTATTAAAGACATGACTGCTGTGTTTATGCACGTATACATACATAGACACACACATATATAAACACATACACGTATATCCATATATGCACATCTATAAAAAGTATTAGTGGAGTCTGTTTAAAATATGAATTTACAATACTGTCAAAACACTGATGCTGAGCTCATTTAATCACCGAAGAATACAATAAATTAACCACAGTAGCTTTCAGTGCCAATACAAATCATCATTTGCCTGGGATATATCTGCCTTCAGACATACCTTGGCAAAAATGCACTGCACAACTGCTCCCATGTAGTGTGGTCCACCTGAAAAAATACACACGCGGGATTTGGGGAGGTTGTTTGTTTTGTGGGGGGCTTTATACAAACAGATCTGGTAGATATGGTTTGGCAAAGATAAGTTGTTATAAAAGAGCAAATGAAATGAAGAGAAAAATAGTATTTCTTGCCTTAGGCATGAACCAACGCCCTTGAATTCTGTGCTACAATCAATTTCTAAGCTTACACTACAGATAACATCTTTCATTGATGTCTCATCAAACAAATCAGATCTGACCAGTGAAATACAGAAAGTTAGCTGGAATTGATGAAAATATTCATGTATGTGCTTTAGTGAGATTGCACTGCCTAAAATATTAACCCTTTCTAACACCAAAGCTGCTTTAAGCAGGGATTTCTGACCTGTAGAAAGCAGAATTTAAAAAAGAAATCTTTTTCTTTTTATATATAAGTAACAAAGAGGAGCTTTCTGCATTAAGCATATGCTCTAATTCCAATCTGGAGTCACGGTGCACTGCTTTTGCTTGCTGAACAACAGTGTTTCTGGAAAAGAATCCCAGTTCAGACACAAGGCAGCATTCAACAGAGTGAAAAAGAAACAGTTCAGCATCCTGTAGCTCCACTGGGAATCACAGAACAAATATTTTATATAAACCTACAGAAGTCCACCCAAAATGCTTGATCTGAACATAATTTATCTGCAGATAGAAATATACTCGGTTTCATTATTAAATCCTCACTACTAATATTACTGTGCCAGAATTATTTATGTGCTTTAATAAAAGTGCATTCATTACTGCAAATCAGAAGATCAGAGATTCAGGCTTGACACAAGGACGATTACTGCTTATCTTCTCCTTCGGAATCAGGTGCTTAAAGCAGCATTTCCATGTAGCTATTCCAGACAACCACCCTCTCCTGGTGAGGTGGATGAGAATAGCAAGAGGTCAAGATGTACAAAAATCAGGTCAAATTTATTTAAGAACCTAAATCTTGCAGTTTAATTTGCAAATCTAATCTGGTCCACTTGCTTGTAAGACAGCCTTGGCATTCATTTACTTGGAAGTCAGAGTTCCCACTGATATATCACTCTTGTATCACTACTACTAAAATAAATTGCATCACTAGATGGGTGACACTCTGTTTTGGACACACATACTATGTCTCTGCAGCACAAAGTAAGCCATATTTGTAGGAACAAAGTACTTGAAAGAGCTGTGCAATAAATTAATAGTTAATTTAATGGAATCCAAATACGTCATAAAAAAAGCATGCTTCAAATGGAGTCAAAAAAGAAAAAGGCATTTTGGTTAATTTACAGCCTATATTTTTATGGGGCATGAAACACTTCAATACCATTAATGGCACTTCTTAAAAAAAGCAGTCTAAACCGCACCTTACCTCCAGGTAAAATTAAAGCACTTTTCCACATATAGTAAATTAAGTTCTAGAGCATCAAAGTTACCCGGAAAGAGCAGTTTGATTTTTGCTTTGCTTTTCAGATTATCTCCCAGGGACTATTTCCCTCACGGATCAAAGTGTAAGTGCTTGCTAGGAGCACTGACACGGAAAAACATCCCAGGATATATTGACTGCAGCGAGCGCAGGCTCTGCGCCCGCCTCGCTCCCGGTTCAGGGCACGGGCACCTTCCCATCTGCTTTACTGATGGGGCTGGGCTGCCTGTGGGGCAGTCTTGGGTTTCCTGACTGTGATCAAGGAAAATTCACCAGCAGCAACATTCACCAGTAGCACCATCTTGTTACCAACGTCCAAACTTTCCTCATTTTAACTCCCTCCATATACATTTTCAAGGACAATGCTGCAGTAACCCTTGGATGATCTGCATTTGAGGAAAACTCAAGCGCAAAGAGAGTTAACCTGCATGGTGCCCAAGTAAATTTACCATCCTGGTACATTTAGTGACCCAAGCAGTGACAACAGCACAAACATTCTTTACATTGCTTTTTCTTTATGTTGTTCTTTCTTTTTTTTTTTTTCTAAAAATGAAAGATTAAAGCCTAAAGAAAACAAACAGAAATAGAGCAATTCCAAATCTGAATTCTTACTTCATTGACTTCAAGTAGCCAAAAAAAGTGGGGTGTGTCTAGGCTTAAGGTAAATTGATTTCAAAACCTGAAATGATGGTAGGACCTAAACTGAGATGCATTTCTGGACTAACTTGTCAAAATCTGGCATGAAACGGATTTTAGTCTGTAGTCACTCTGTACAAACTGCAGGAAAAGCATCAGGCATCAGGCGAGCTCATGACAAGTCAGAGAACTGTATATCTGAATTATTTGAAAACATTTTGATTTTTTTGTAAGCCAAATGATAAAGCCCAAAGCTCTGGGAAAGCATTTTATGATGCAGAGGTCCCAAATGCATCAACTGTGAACAAACTGGCGCAGTGTTTCCATTCTGTAGGGCAGCATGCTACACATTCTACATGCTCGGAGGCTGCCTTTCCCAAACTGTCAAGCCTCCAGATGTGCCCTGCACAGCCAGGAGATACCCTGCAATTTGGATGCGCTCGAGTCATGTTGGATTGCTGTGAAAGCAGAGATTACCAAGCAGCCAAGGCAGAGCCCATCCAATCATTTGTGGTGGTCATTGCTAAGAAGCTGCTTCTCCAAGCATGTCTGGACCATTATCAGGGGCTGCCACATGTCAGTGAGATAAGTATTTAGGGAGAAATAAATCTGGAATGTCCAGGGAAAAGAGGAAAATGAGCATACAATAACTCAATGCTGGTTGTAAAAATGCAATTATTCGGTATGACCTGAAAACACTCAAGTTGTTTTACTTATATGATTATTGCTTATATGATCACTTAATTTTTCCTCTTATGGACAAGTGTCTATGCTTGATGCTTACTTTTAGATTTGCAAAAGCTTAAACTAAAATTTAGTTTAGCCTAAAATCTGCTATTCAGGCTTAACAGTTGACCGCAACCAGTGGAAACTGGAAATGGCCTAATCCTTTATGATTATCAGATGAATTTTAAAAATCACAAAAATATTTTTTTCTAAAAAGAATTTAATGAAAGGAATTATCAGGGGATATTATAATATATTATCTGGGGACTTTTCAGTAGTGGCCAATCCTAATCTCACTCTTATTCACCTATGACAAATCACCTTGTATTAGGACACAACATTTTAAAATATGTGTTAGGCTTGTAAAAATAGCAGCCTAAATCCCATTGAAAACTATATCCCATAGATATATTTTGAATTAGGCTCATAATCAGGTGCTAGAGAGGTTCATGGCGATGCAGCTGCCAGACTTAGATGTTCATCTTACGAGACCTTCATAGCATAACAGTCAATGCAGGCAAGTTTCCTGATCCTGAGAAACTTCAAAAGATAACATCCAAATTATTCTGTTCAAGAAAATTAAATTGCAAAGTCAAGCATTCAAAACTCAGTGAATTACGGATGCCATTAGCGCTTTAATTTACTCCTTGTCGCAGGTACACTTCTTTAATTAAGAACATGATCACATCCTAGCTCTTGCTTAGGACTCGAGGCAGAAGGAAGGCAGCACTCACCACATACAATGCTCCTTGGTATTTTATTTTCTTCTTCCTCCCAAGTGTAAAGCTGCATGCTGCGTTTCTATACACTTTTCAAACATTTTTCTCATTCTTCTTATGACCTGAAGACTTCATTACTAATCACCTTAACTCTCCCATATTGCACATTAGTGTAGCTTCTTAGTGATTCATAGGGCACTAATTATTTTGCTGTTACAATACCCCTCTTTTCAATGCACTTTTTTTTGTGGTAGCGCTAGTACATTTATCCAGAGAAAGGCCGGGCTTAGCAGGTAGTCCTCTTAGTCCTCCAACTCCCATCTCCCACCACCACACACTCTTCTATGGCAGCAACAAGCACAGAGGTGCCCTCCATCCATCTGGCCACAGCAGGGCTGAATGTGCAGCTTCTCAGTGTGAAGCACAGAGTCTTGTCTTCTGGAGGGGAGCACATAATGATAATTATGTAATGCAAAAAAATTATAATATGGAACAGGCCTGACTGCTGGTTTCACTGCAACTGGATTTCAACAAAAAAAAATCAAAATTTTGTTTCCTTTGTTGTGTATTTTCCTATCTTTTAAGGAAGTTTCAGCTTATTACTACCTACAAAACCATTCCAAGGTAAAACCTGTTGATTTGCCATGCTGCATCTATGCTAATGGACCCTGAATAAATAACGGAGAGCAGAAGTAGTTGTCCTCTTTGGGGAACCAGAACAGGACTGAGGCTCAATACGCACTTCACTTCTATTTCCTTAAGGTTAGGAATGGTAACACTCAACACCCTTTGGATAAATCACAGATTTAATGACCTCTCTAGATTCCTTCAACTCCCGTCCCCTCCAGCCAAGCACCTCTAGATCAAAAATTCATTCCAATATCCTATAACAACACGTGTATCTAGTTGTTTCAGGCACGTTGGCTTTACTCACAAACACCGAGGAAGTCACACGGCTTCATCCCATGCCATCCCACCACTGCTCTGCATCAGGGGTCCATTTTTCCCTTAAAGTCACTGAATTCAGAGGAAGTATATCAGATAGGTCAAAAATAATGATGCTAGATTCATAGAAAAAAAGAACTTTTTTGATAAATACGGTTAATATCTAGCATAGAGTTGATATATGTTCTCATTAACTTGAGCCAGACGCATTGGCAATAAAACCTCTTATTCTGAAGTCAGGAAAATGCAAAACAATCTTCATTTTTCCTGCCATTAAAAATGTGAGGAAAATAGCAGAAAGAAAATCAGTAAGATAAAGGTTAAAACCAATCTTGTAAAAGTCAAGATAATTTTAGATTATGAATTGCAGAAGTATCTGATTAGGCATTATTGTTTCCTATAGTCTGCAGAACAATAGAGACGTGATCACTATAAATAAATATTTTGCTTTGTATGCTTCTTAAAAGCAGGAAATCAACTGCCAGGCTTACTTTTCCCCTCTGGATTGAGAAACGCTCTGTACGGGTTCAAAGCTTCTAGCAATCAAAGGCAAAAATGTAGAGATGACTGCCAATTTCCCATGCCTGGTACTGAGCAAATATTTTATGACAAAACAGAAAATAATCAAGGCCGTTGTAGGGAACAAGGAAACATGTTTAGTGACATGGTAAAAGGCTGGAATATGAAGTGTTTTCGGGAAATTCACAGCCTACATGTACAGAGTTTCCTGATGGAAAGCTCTACCAGATACCTACAAGCAAATCAGGCCAGAAATGGTTGCACATGGGTTCTTCTATCCTGAAGCTGCTGGGGTAAATGGGCACGGCCCCAGGGGGACTGCATCCCTGATCTGTAACTTAATCCATCTCTAGATGATTATTGACACTAAAAATAAATATTTTGGCAGTCAAATTGCAGCACGCTCTCCCAACAGAAATGCATTATTTCAGCATTTCTGCCAAAATGCTGAGGATTTAAAATTCATTCATTACCCCCTGTTTTCCAGGAAAAAGCAAAGAGATGTGATTTTTTTTCTTCCCTCCAATTAAAAAAGGAAAAATTCTTTCAGTGAAAGAAGATGAAAAGAATTGTTGGGCTTTGGTGGCCAAACTGAAGTACAGTTTGGCTTTGGTGGCCAAATTGAATTAAAACTAAATGGATTTTTTTCCTCTGTGCCATGAGGATTTAGGAGAATGAATAAATAAATAAATAAATAAATAAATAAAAAACATTTGGAAATGCATCCTATTGAGTGGGACTCAAGAGGACCAATGACATATAAGAACTTAAAGCTCTCCATTTCCAAACATCATTTTATACACACAACAACGCAAGTCCATCCCCTCCAGGAGGGGGGCAGTAAGCACTTGCATGACATTTTAATAATAATAACAATAATAAAAGAAGATAGCAATCAATTCATATTGTTCTTTCTTTCTCTCAATAATTTCTCAGGATCTAACTGCATACTAACACAAAATAAAACCAAAAAGCTAAAAGTTACAGGAGGACTGATAGTGTAAAAAGAGTAAGAAAATCCAAAACAGAGATCACTGAAAAAAGACAAGGAAAGTCTAGTATTTTACAGCTTGAGAGGCTAAGATGCAAAATAGCCTTGGAGTTGTAAAACACTAGGTTAATTACGATGTAAGCAAGAAATTACAATTTTTTAGTTTAAAAGGTTTTTGATCTTTTAATGTTTGTACATTTACAGAACGTTGTTATTGTTTGCTTTTCTCTTATTTCAATTTTCTGAAGCATTTCTGTAAGAAATCTACATGCTGTAAGCAAATCTTTAATGGACATGTTTATAGAAATTATACAGATGGGTAAGCTAAGGATTTATTAGAAACTCCAGCTGTTAAATTTCCTTTGAATTGCACAGATTCAGCACATCTTCCCATATAAACCCAGAGGTGAAGTGAGAAGTTTTGTAAATTGAAAACACAGACACATTGATTTCCCAATTATTTAAATGGTTACTCAAGGGATAGAAGACAGAAAACGCTGCGTTTATGAAAGAAAGACAGATGACAGAGTGACTTAGGGACTGGATTGGCTCCAGCCATAGGTGTGTGATCTGTTATAGGCAGAAACAACCTGGGTTGGCAGAGCAGTGATACGAATAATGTCCAGAATCACTTGTTCCTCTTGAAACACAACTGTTTCTTTCCAGGACAAACAGAATTTGCTTTCAGTTGCGGTTATCATTGACTCTAAAATTTGGATAGAGATCCAGAATCGAGTGCTTTGTTGACTGTAAACAGCAAACATGAAAGAATAATTATTAATGCAATTATCAAACTTGTCACAAATGTCAAAAAGCAACACCTCTTCAACAAACCTATATAAAGAAGATTAAAGCTGCCTAAGAGACCCTGAGACATGTCTGTGTTTTGATCTGGAAAGGAGCAGAGCATAATGCCGATGACAGCAAGTTGCACCATGTACCAAGAACTCACTGCCCTCCAGACGGGCTGCTGAAGGAAAGCCGAGCCCAGGGATGGCCGATGGAGAAGGGGCACGGAGTTGACTCCCACAGCCCCGCACAGCTCCCCTGCACTCACGGGCACCTGCGTTGTGGGGCTGGCGTCAGCACACGTGCCTGGTTCTGCTCCAGGCTCGAGGGAGCTGCCATGGGATGTCTCTCTGCTGCTACTGCTAAAAAACCTCCAGGGGGTTGAGAGAGGAAGGCAGGAAATATTAGGAAAAAATAATAGTTTGAGGATGAAAATGAAAGCCATTAAGAACTCAAAATGAAACTCAAGAAAGGCAAGAAAAAATTACCATACACAAGAGTGTAGATGTTACAGGAAGGTCCTGGAGAAAAACAGATGAGACAAATCATTAAAAAGCAGAACAGAGCCATATAAGAAAGGAGAAAAAAATCAGAAACAAAAGACCAAAACTGTAGTGTAAATGAAATTTTTGTATTTATTTTTCCTAGAATCATATTTGGCA
>JAVCKT010010483.1:0-13563 GCA_032273925.1 Rhynchotus rufescens | reverse complement strand
GGGGGTTTGTAAACCTTATTTTTTATTTTTCCAAAACTTTTTTTTTTTTTTTTTTTTTTTTTTGGTACAAGCTGAGTGGGAGCATAGGACCCCAAGACTTGTGACCTGCTTGTGTCCATAGAGACCTCATTACTCAGCCACTTCATAAACAGTTTTATTAACATCAGCATAAATTAGTGTTTCTCTTGAAATGTTCTCTTGAAAAAAAAAAAGAATTTTCCTGTAAGACATAATATTTACTGTAAAGTCGTCAGGAAAGCTCTGAGGACTTTGTTTAGGATTCTCTCTTTTTATGTTGTTAATGGCTTGAAAGCCCGCCTTAAAGGCCATTTACTTTTTCTAGCTTTTAAAGTCTGAACTCTGTTTATCTTCCAAATCTTCAAAAAGTCTGTTGCTGTTTCTTGTTACTATTTCCTAAACTCCCAGATGTTAGCTCTGCCTTCAGCTGAGGCTGATGCTTTTGATTTCTCACTTGGTCTTCTACTAGGGTACTGAGGTTTTCTCACTCATAGTGAGTAGCCTAAAATTATTTTTTTATTTCAAAATTGCTGTTCTATGAGATAAGATCAAGGGAAGTATTTTGGTCTTGCACATACCAAGGGAGGAAAAGATGGTTGCAGTAGAATAAGAATGGGAAAAATAAATAAAGGACAGCTAGTCTATTCATATGAAAACTGAAGGAATAAAAAGTTCATTGTTGTATTCAAAATTTCGTATTTCTGCAGTGCTGATATAAGACTGTCTAACAACAAAGCAAAATAAGATAGTCCTACTGGTAATGATACAGGACCACATCCTGCAATATAACATACATTGTATGAGGTCACTAGAGCTTAAATTACTAAAGCATGGAGTAAAACATGACAGTGATATAAATTAATATTAGAAGTATTTAAAACATACTAACAAAGTTACTGTGAAAACAGACAATATTTATTCACTCTTTTAACCCTATCACTCTTTTTCTCATATTTGTAGGAAAAATATAATCACACAGTTCAGCAAGCACTTTTCCCTATGCGTAATCCCTAAACAGAGGCAGAGTGGTAAAGCAAATGTACAGCAAAGCTATTCGAGGGGTGAGGAGACACTGTGGTTGCAATTTCTATACTAGAAGCTTTCAAAATGTATGATAGTGAACATGCATTTTTCAATTAGTAGTAAAGAACAATGATGGACTGCTACTTGTTAAGGACTTTTATCATACTCTGAACTGCATTGCTATCCTAAGGTTTTCCAATTTACTTGAACTCAGAATGATGCATGAGGATTATAATATGCAGATTAACATTCACTTTTAAATTATATACAGAATTGGGGATTCCCTTCTACATCCCTGAATTAAACTGGACGTGAATAACAATTTTTATTTGATTCTGGAAAACAGAAAGCTATTTATCATTGCCCACCACATGCCAAGAATCTAGCACAACGCAACTCTAAATGACATGAGATGTATAAGCCTTTTTAAATGAAATTCTCCCTTAGCTGTGAGAATACAATACAACAGAGAGTGAGACAATGAAATGTTTCTGGGCAGAGCCCCGTGTTGTAAAGCTTCAGAGAGCCTCTCCTGCCGGCTGCTAATTGTAGCCTAGCAACAGTAGGTGTTAGAAACAGGCACCACAAGCACCAGCAACATGTCTTCGGTCATCATCGAACAGCATCAGTGGTGCAAAACAAATAGGAAAAAGAAAAAAGGGAAAAAAAAAAATCCCTGGGTGTTCCAGCCCATATGCTCTGCTAAAATAAAGTTGCAGATAAGCACAAATGAAATGCACACTGACACATACTCTCTGGTTGTGTCAGCCAGCTCAGAACACATATTCTTCACAGTCTTGCCAGCCCTCGTTCTGCAGTGTAGACTTCAAACTGCAAATGTCTATCAACCTTGTTATTTATTAACGAAAGAAGAGAGCTGAGTTTCATCAGTGAGGTTGCTTCCCTAGTGATACATGGCAGGTTCCCCCTGACATGACTCCACGTACTGGGAAGCGATACCGCTGGGAGACCTCTTGACAGAGTATGAATGTGATGATCACGGTCTGGTGACAGGTGTGAAAAGAATAGAAATGCAGAAGATAAGCACCTCTGGCTGCGGGGAACCACTAATACAATTTGCATATATCTTTTACTTTGGGGGAAAAAAGCTTCTTCCTTAGCTGCTGATATCTGAGGGATATGGGGCAGGGAGGGTGCTTGTGAGATGAGTGTGTGAGAGTATGGATGTGTTTTGCTGCCATCCAATACAAGTTGCTTGGTCTTCTGAGCTGGATCTATCCGAATGCTATTGTAATGATCAGAAATTAACTGGTTTATTGATGTGGCTACTATTCAAGAGAGTATCCTGTAGGCAAATATATTTAGGAACAGAACAAAGGAATCTAATACTTCATTTTACTTCAGGGAGACTTTTCAGTCAGTCAGTGGGAAATATTTATCGAAATGAAAAATACATGTAAAATATAAAAGATCCACTGCTCTGAAATTGTTGCATTGAGAATCAGTATAGCTTTAATGTTTGCCATTGTAAAGACTCGATAAAGTGTCATCATCTGTATTACTGCAATTTAATTAGGCCTAGGAATCAGATGGCACTGTAAAATACACTTCTCCTTACAGATGTCTCTCACTGTCTGATTCTCAAATTAAGAAACTCAAACTTTGTATCCTTCTTTTCAAAAAATCATGACAAGTCAGTACTTAATTTCAGTATATGAATATTTTAGAATACAGCATTTTTCTGAGGAAGTCTCTGAAAAAGCTAACATATCACGAAATTATTTTCCTAAACCTAAAGTCTTTCTGTCTAAATGCCTTCTTTTTTGCATGCACATAGGAACTTAAATATGTTTAAAAGTCATGCAGTCATCTTCTGATTCCCATTGAACATCTCTAGATGTTTAGCAAACTCAAGATTTTTTAACTATCTTGACAACTGATAGACAGGTATTTCCATTTGGAACCCATATGGATAACTAAGCTGACTGTCAAAGTTTTGGGGGTTCACCCACTGCTATTATTCTTATATTTTAGAATCTCCTTAGAATAATATCTACTTTCTGAAGAAACATACTATTTTACAGAAATGTAAACATGTAGCCTCTTTTTCCTGTCAGATGCAATTTATGTATAATACTATCTTGAAGTTCTGTGTAGATTTCTTCTTCTAGCACAAAGGAGCTCAGTGTGAAACTACTGGAGAGAGTGCCTGTTCAGGTGAAAAAAAAAAAAAAAAAAAAAGTCTCTTTGGATTTGTGCTATAATAGAGCATTTCAAATTTTGATATTATTAAACCATAAGATCTTCTCAAATTTGCCTAATTAAAAATATACAAAAAAAGAAGATACCCTGTAGAACAAAAAAAGATAAGCAGCAATTTGTCTCATTTAAAAGAATGCCTTTCAGGCTATTATCTATCACATTACTACTACTAAATATGCTTAAATATTCTCCAACACACTCACCTCTTTTTGACGGTACTTAATTGCCAGTTTCAATCTTGCAAGATCATTACCACTTTGTTCTTCTATCAAGCTATTATCATCTCTGTAATTAAGAATAATTTCCAATTCCCTGGAACTCCGTGTCTGATCCAGAAGATCTTTTGCAAATTGCTTGCATTGCCGCGACAGTTCCTCATACTCCGACTTAAATTCATTTTCCACTTTACTCAGTTCCTGCAGCTCCCAGCTCAGCTGGAAAGCAGTAAGGAAAGGATCCTCGCTGGACAAAGCAATCAGGGATGGGCTTGCCAGGGCCTTATAGATATTGAGCCTGGATCGAGAGTGGCGGAGGCTGTCCACATCTGAACTTGAGACACATTCGACGCAGTTGCAGCGGACCTCGTGGGGCCGGGGCACAGAGACCCCTTTCTGCACAAGGAGCTTGATGATTTCATAGTTGTTTGTGTGGGCAGCCAGAATAATGGGAGTGATATCTGGTGTAAATTCAGAGAACTGCTTGTCCAGAAGGATTGGCGGCACCTGTAAGACAAAGGAGAAATGCTTACAGGCCTCTTAATTGAACAACACCTACAGAATATTAAACTGCAAGTTTACTACTTATTACCCTTACAGATCTTAGCTTCTAGGTAGAGTTGATGGAAACATTTTAAAAATAACAATTCAGTTAATTAATACAGCCTCTTTCCAATTAATATGCTGTTGTAAACAGAGTGAGATATTTTATAAAACCTGTTTGTATGTAAACAGCCCACAGGTAACAATTTGTTAGAGCAAAGGATTAGTTACACAAAGAATAGTCTCATATAAATGTTCATATCAGGTCCTTTGAACTGCCAGTTCTAAGCAAGATGGAATTGTTTCCTATTCTCCTAGTGGTTTACCTAAGCTTTAAAAAGATGACAGAATCATGGAGAAATAATTGTGATCCTCACAAGGAAATTGTGACTAAAAGCAGAGAAGCTAGAGTTATAAAATAAAATGGGAAAATAAACGGGAAATTCTGAGACATGACTGCATAGAGAAATAAATTTACCCACTGTTAGGAGCCTAAGGTCCTAATGCTCTGCTGAATGCTCACATGTGCATCCATACCAAGTTGCTCTCCAAGAAAATGGGGAAGTAGTAGCACAGAGCTCCAATAGAGGACAAATTAGGAGAGAATTTTTAAATCCTATTCTAAAGTGTGTCTGTATTTTCAGGTTTTTGGTGTATTTCTGTATTTTATAACAAAGGACTGAAAGTTCTTTCATTTAAAGCTTGTTTCTGTGTTTTACAATCCGAGGCATCCGAAGCGTTTTCCATATCAAGATAGCTTATTAGACTGGGACAATGAAGCCATATGAATGTAATTAGTCAATGTCAATCAGTAAAGTGGTACTAGTAGCACTACTTATAATCACCTCTGAGCTACAAATAGCCTACAAATTCACTCTAAATCAGCTAGAAAAAGACGTAAGTATTGATCCAGGCTAGTTAGTCTGATATATCTCTAGATTTACAGAGAAATTTATTTCCTTAGTCATCATATACTCATTTGATTGTTCAATCTGCAACAATTTTCATTCCTTATAACCCTACTATATAACTTAAAGCATTTCTCTTTTATTTCTCAATTTTAACTTAGCTTAAGAACTCACATGCTTTTTCAGTCTATTCGCTGTTATGTCAAGAAGTTGGGGCAGGAACTCAACAAACACAATATCACTGTATTCCATTTCTAGTTTTTTCAATTTGAAAGTCATTATTTCAACACAATATGCAGAGTACACAAAAGGTACTTGCTAGCGTTATCAGCTCATGTTGAAAATGAAGTGATTTATTTGTGCATCTCTGCTCACTATTCAGATTCACGCATAAGAGCTCATCTAGCAATTCTACAGTACAGATTGGCATAATGACAAGACAGGAGTGCTCGGTCTTTACAGACTACTTGTAGAAAGGATGTGATATTTTTATCGGTAAACTCAGCACAACAATTTAAAAAGCACACTGAAAGCAGCTCTTCACTGTATCCATGAAAATCAGATTTTCAAAAGAAAATCATTCCAAGTTTTCAACTCTTAGGAAATGGTTGCACAGTGGTACTTCTTTTGTCATGCTATAAGAAACCAGCTAGAAGTTTGAATCTTGCTCCCTGAAGAAGAGGAATTTTGGCTAAAAATGTTGTCTGAAGCCTAGGGAAATACTTGACCAGTGGAAGGGCAAAAAGATAGCTGAAAGAAGCCTTATGGCAAGAGAATGGCCTCCTTGCCAGGTGAAAAAAATCACAAATAACAAAGGAGAAAAGTCAATAAGAAATTGGTAAAGGATGTCAGAACAGTGTTAGAATGAAATAATATTTAGAGTCTTGGTGGGAAAGAATTGAAGGAAAAAATGGAATGCACAGAAAAATGTGTAAACTCAAGGGGAAAAAAAGAAAATAAAGACATACAGAAGCGTACAAGCATACAGAGAAATATGAATTTGAAATTACTCAGTAAGTAGAGAACTCAGTTGAGTATTTACTGCAGGTACAGTTGGGAAACATTTAGAGAGGCCAATGAGCACAAGAAATGTGTACTCTGCTTGGTGTCAGGGCATTAACCACAAACTTCACATATGCCTTCTCAGAAAACTCTGGCTATTTCTACACCACTCCACTGGGATTCTTGTAATGCTTTCAGTGCATCTGATTCATCTGTCACCTCCAGGATGAACAGTGTGGAATGCCCTGAGAAAACCCATGTGTCTAGATCACTTTCTTATTCCTGGTCAATATGGACTGGGACATGAAACCCATTTTGCTTTCTAATTCCTATAGTGGGGAAAACAAGATGCACCTCCAATCCTCAAGCCTCACTGGATATTTTAGCCTTAGATTTATCTTCTTTTTTATTTACATATTATGTAGAAAAGATGTACATACGTACACACAAGCAGATACCTGTGTGCACTTTTCCTGCTGTCTAAATTGCAATGATAGTGAAAGCTTCTTAAGCAATCCTGGGAAGATATAAAAATGCATACCGAGGCAAGGACTTTTTGACATTTGGATTGAACTTTTGGTCCATCATACACATAAACAAGCATTTATTAGAAGAAATACTGTTGCATTTTGACAACTTTTGCCACAACTTGTGAAACTCCTTCTTGGTCCTAGGGTCAGAGAGCCAGGGAATAGAAAGCTACAAGGGTAAAAATCTCAATGATGCAAAAAAATCCAAATTTGCCAACTGCTTGGAGTATTGACATGCTATTATTTTGTTTCTTTTTGACTGTAATAAAGTAATGTTTGCTCCCAGCCCTGCCAGAACCTAGGGCTATCTTTAAACATCATTAGCTTCCATCTTCTCTGAAATGTTAGCAGAGACACAGCTTCAAACAACATAGCATTAAAATAATTGACTTGTATATGGTGTCCATTAACTCAAAGCTGTTTGTATTTCTCATAGCTTACTTTCCTCCTCAAGTAACTCAGCTATAGCGCTGATGCACATATTTTGGAATTCATATCATCATAATTTACCCAAATATAGAAGTGTGTATTAGATCATTTCAGCCTTAACTTACAGAAACATTTAAACTTAAATGGCAAACCATAAGACTGTGACTTTTATTGCATCACGACTTTAACCTCTGATCTTCCACCTCCTCTTTTAAGATTTTCCACTCATTTTACCTGAAGATATACAGCATGCTAAAGCAATAGGGTCAAATTATTCCCTTATCTAGATCATAGTGAAGTACTTAACTTCTGAAGTTCTTCCTGCTCTCACGGCACACAGAACATTTCAGTATTTAACTGTTGACCCAAAGTACTTCCTCTGAAGTCATCAGACTTGCATTGATTTTTACTTTATAGTTACAAAAAACTATTTCCTCTTAAGAAGCCAAAACAAATAACCAAGATTCACTGAATTACTTACACTTCCTCAATCCTTAAGAGGATATTTACAGAAAACCTATGAATCCCCTTTAAATCCTGAGAGAAGGAAAATTAGTAGATTGTATAATCACTGCCTGCAACAGCAGCTTCTCAATGCATGATACACTTTGTGAAGTGTGAAGCTGCTTAAACTTCATATTCCTTAAACGTTAAATAATTTTTTACAGGGATAAGCAAAGCAGTTTGGACACCACATGCTTGTACCCATGATTGTATGGGGATGAGTAGACAAAAAAAAAAAAAAAAAAAAAAAAAAAAGGAAAAAAATAGAGGAAAAAAGAATCAGAAAGCATATCTCAAAGTATGTACATTTCAGTGCTTAAGGACATACTTTTTTGCTGCATTCCTTTCCCTGTGCTCACTGTAATTGGGAATGAGTCAGCCTGATTTAACCACCTAACAAGTTCTTAGATACCAAGTGGAACAGCCCTCTTAAATATGCTTATGTTTCCTGTATAGTCCGTGCAAAGGGAAATCTGTTTACTTTCACAGAAAGAGAAATCTCTTCTATATTAATGTCAGCAAGGGTTGAGGCATTTTCTTTCCCTAGTAATATAATGTCAAGGTAGAGATCTTTTTTAAAGATCTGTTAGATATTCAGGAAACTGGAAAAGTGACTCCAGGTACATCCATGTCTTCGTCTAAATTCTTATAGGGCTCTCATTATTGTTATATTTGAATAGAACGACTGAAAACTGAAAAGTGTGTTCAAAGTCTAAGTAAGGTAACCTATTTCACCGGTCACCTGAATAGCTTGGTTCCAACTTAACTTGCCTAGTTGTTGTCTGTGCTTATATACTTTTTACAGGATATATGACAGATAACAAAATGGAGGAATATGTCTTATCTCACGCATTAACTACCTTATATTAAGAAATTAATATCATAAAAGTGTATCATCAAACTCATCAGTTGCTTCAGCAATTTTGTTCGATAGTGGCCATTATCAGCCATGCAGTTTGAAAATGCTGAACTCGATACATTTAGAGTATACAACATGCAAGTTGTCCTTATGCAGATGCAGTTTTTTGATTCTCATTTTTACTTCAACACGTCTCTTATTTGGTCTCATATATTATAACATCAACTAAAATATGCTTTGACTACAGTGGTTCTACCTGGCAGGATTCAAAATATCCCCCAGCCTCAATACATTTCGCATGCACTATATCACTGATAAACTCCTAGTTTACGACTTGAATTCAGCAGCCAAATAACCACAGTTTGTCCAGAAAGCCATGCTGAACCCGCCCTCACCAAGCCATATCAAGCACAGACTTATAGTCGTGGCCCCAGATTTGGCCGTAGGTCCCGCTCCCTGTGCCCGGACACTCGCTGTGCTCTTAAACAGATGCATGTAGCTCTACCATGGATCAATGCAAGGCAAGAGGCTGGAAGTTGCCATGGCCCGCTCAGAACAATATGAGTAACACAAGCTTATAAAATCCATCTGGTTTATTGTAATTCTCTACTTTCCATAGGCCTCTCTGAAAAGGACTCAACTTGTTTATTGTCCTTTGACTCATTATATTTTCTAAAGTATTTGGGCAGGGAAGTGCCACATACTTCATGTGCCTCTCAAGCATTTTCTTCTACAAAATTCTTTATTCTTTCTCCATATTTTAAGGTTATTTTTTTCCCAGGCAACAGACCTTCATAAAACCTAATCTGTGCTCTAAGAAGTTTTAAGTCAACTGACAACAGTCTTATTGTCTCAACATGTGTGCAGTAACTTAAA
This sequence comes from Rhynchotus rufescens, assembly GCA_032273925.1. Taxonomy (NCBI): domain Eukaryota; kingdom Metazoa; phylum Chordata; class Aves; order Tinamiformes; family Tinamidae; genus Rhynchotus; species Rhynchotus rufescens. The sequence continues at coordinate 4,433 of JAVCKT010010483.1, read as the reverse complement.
ATGTCAAATGGAACTTGTTAGAGCTATTGCAACTAATGCACAATTTGAATACAAAATAAACATCACAGAATCACAGAATAGTTAAGGTTGGAAGGGACCACCTTCCACCAGTTCCTTCAGCACTCTTAGGTGAATCTCATCTGGGCCCATAGATTTGTGGGTGGCCAGTTTGCCAAAGTGATCCCTATCCCAATCCTCCCTGACAAGGGGAAGGTCTTCCTCTCGCCCATTTATCTCTCTTTTGCCTGAGCTCTGCAGTCTACTGCTAAGGGATTAGCCTTAGCAGTAAAGACAGAGGCAAAGAACGCATCTGAACAGAAGGCATCTGAAACGCAGCCTACATAGCTCCAGCACATAAGGTTTCATTACAAACTGTATCCTTCAACATATTCAAAACCACAGTTCTAATGAATACAGTCAAGATGTTTAATGCTTATCTTTCAGGGTTTTTTTTTTTTTTCTGGATTATGCCCAAAGGGAACAGAAATGATGAAAAGGTGTAAGTACATATTTGCAGTTAAGTGATGCCTATTTTCTTAGGTCTTGAATATAATATAGGTTCTTCATTAAAGTATGTTTAAAATATTAAAATAATGATTCTTAAATAACATGTATTAGGACCTCAAATTGAAATTCTAAATGCTAGAAAAAAAAGGCCATTGAAAACTACCATCTATGCGACATTGTAAGATGTAGATCATGGCAAAATAGATGTACTGACTAGCCAAAATGAGATCCTAATTATAAGCTCAGGCTTTGTGGTGGGAAAGTTTGTTTGCATTGCAGCTGTGAGATGGAAGCATCTTTTGTAAGATTCCAAGCTCTGCTATGAAAAAAAAAAAAAAAATTGCAAATATCTTCAAAAAAGAAACCAAATTTGGTTGTGGAACCAAACGAATCTGATTTAAGGCAAGAGGAGCTTTAGAATTCATCAGGATCTCTTTACACATGATTTTTGTTCCCAATTCTACCACTAGCTTCTGGTTTGTATTAGCAGAGCAGCTCTTTCTGTTTCTTTTCGAGGCTGGGCACTTATTTATAAGTTAGTGCTATATTCACCCAAGATGTAATTCCAGTTATGGGCTCACATTGAATTTTGTGAGATGATTTAGCCAAGTAAAATAATATTTTTTTTAAAAAAAACAAATATTTCTCTGTGGACACTTATGGACCTGTAGAAATTTGCCCTTTGGCTATTCTGCCCTTCTGGTATGGCAGATAACAGCCTCTTTTGTCTCTCCTACAAGCCTCCTTGCCAGGAGGCTCCTTCTCCTTCACCAAAAGCACCATAAATATTTCTGAGGATCAGGCCTAAATGTTCCTTATTGCTCCTAATATACATTATTATTAGCATGGGAGTTATTAACTAACAGTTATTAACTGTTAACTAACTAACTGTTAACTAACTGTCAATACTGTTAATTAACTAACCCCAGTTAGACTAGTAGTTTATGAATTATTCAGCCCATTTATTTTGCCCCAATTTTACTTTACAACTTTGTTGGAGCATGACTAGGAACAGGGATTTCACTGGTAATAAATCCCTCTTACATTTAAAGACTCTTTAGTGCTTATCTTTTCATGTATATAGAAATTTTGCAATGTTAAATACTTTATACAGATACAGGTCTAAATTGTTTTCATTCTGTTTGATTCAAGTAAAAGTTGGGTTTTCAAAAGCTCAGAGGGTTTTTTTTTTTTTTTTTATAAGTTACACTTAACCTGCCATAATATTTGAGCCAATGGTTTTATATTGCTTTATTAGCGCTCATACTATTACAGCTGAATCAATTTGTATTTCTTAATAGTCACAGCATGGACTGATGAATTCCAGCTTCTGAGCCAGCTACATTGCACAAAAAAACACTTATGTCATATATTTAAAAGAAGAATCGCAAAAACATAGTAATTCAGGGAAACAATCATTACCTTTCTAAACAATGAGAATGATTTCTATCATACCATGATGCACTTAACAGTATATGCTTAATACAATAGCAGAACATTGAAACCAAACAGTGTAAAAGACTTAAATGACCGAACCACTATTATACAATAGAAAATGGTAAAAAAAGGAACTCTGAGAAGGTCTTACTCACCTCCTTCACAAAACACAAAACATGGTAACTAGATGTAAATCACTCCTAGTAGATATTTGACCAATCTATTCCTTAAAGCTCTGCAGTGATGGCAAGATGTTCAACCCTTTGCAGGCAGCTGATTTCCCAAGTGAGATTTTTTTTTCTCATATTTAACAACTTTTTACCTTTCTGCAATGTAAGCCCATAATGTCTTTTTTTATACAATGTGACACATAGTTTCTTTAGTTTGATTTTATAAATAAAATGAATCCCCTCAGATTTTTCTTATGGGACATATTTTCTAGTTATCTGGGCCCTCTTCTTTCTTTCTGCACATTCTTTACTACTTTTGAGTATAACAGAGGACAAACTCATATTAATCTTATAGACAGTATTCTTTTGGATATCACCAAGTTTATTTGCTTTTTTAAAGGTACTGTAGGATATTGCCCAGTCATTTTTAGGTGGTCTTTTTTAAAATTCCATATGTTTTTTCCAGAACTATCTTAATCACTTTCTTTCCCAGCCTATAGTCAGTCAGATATTTGTGCTTACTTAGAAACTTACCCTTGCTGATTTTTTTTTTACTTTTTTTAATAAAAAAAAAATTATCCTGCTTGTAGAGATGATCCCAGTTTTGTGTTGCCTGCAAATTTAACATGCCCACTGTATTCCCTCTTAATATAAATGAATACACTGACTAGGACGGACACCTGCAGATTTGCTCCTTTAATCCTTCTATTTTATTATTTCTTCCTGCTTGAGAACTACTCTGCATTTGTTTTTCTGTCAAGTTTTGCTTTAGTCTTTTTTCTTTGATGTTTTGTCTGTCATTTTCTCAAGTCCTTCAAACTTGCAGTTATATGACATGTACCACTTTCTGCTTCTACTCCTCAAAAAAAAAAAAAAAATCAGAGTTTTTAATGTGTTCATGAATTAAAATTTTACTGATATGATAGAATTCATCTAGTTATCTTCTAGGTGCTTACAAACAGGATGGTAATTTAATAATTTGTTTCAGAATCCTTCTTCCAGGTGAAAAGCTGTAGTTTTCCATTTATTTGAAAAAAAAAAAAAAAAGAGGAAAAAAGGAGGATAGAAAATGAAAGGAAATTTGTAACAAGTGGAAACAGAAGGAAGAGATATTTAACTTGATGTATTTAGGACATGTCTTTCTTGGGTGTGACTGATGACTGATGAAGCCCTCAGCACTTTATTTCTCCTTTTGCTCCTCCTTATAGCTGTGGAAGAAGCCCTCAGCAATTTATTTCTCCTTTTTGCCCCTCTTATAACTGTGGGAGCTGATCCAGAATATAGCCTGTATATAAAAGCAGTCATTTTAAATTAATATTTTCCTCTGAACATTATTAAAAGATGTATATATTCTTCCTTCAGTCACTGTCAATAGCTTGAACAGGACTGGAAACAGCTTAGAAGCAGATACTCAGCAAGTGGCCATCAGCATATTTTGAATTTGTTTCCAACTGCTGCTAACTGTCTTATCCCCTCTTATCACATATTTTTTTGAAACTAGGTAAAGCAGAGTTTCTAAGCTGGGAATTCAGAGCATTGCTGTAGTGCAGAAAATGAAAAATGACAAGGAAACAGTGCTAATTTCACTCAAGATCAGTGAAAAAGGAAAATGAAAATGGCTTGGAAAAATATATCTGGTGAGATAAGATCTCACTATGGAAATAATTAAAGGAGAAGTCTAATTATTTCTGTCATTTCATAACATAACTCATACAAACCTTTTTCAAAGTAAGCATAGTATGAGAAACAAATATCAAAACTTCCCGAATGTTTAGAGTAGAATTAGGTGCTTATCAAATGAATATTTTTAAATGGAAGCAGAGATTTTTTATAAAATGTAATCTGCTTCATAAAGACAAAATCATTTTAATGAAGTTTATGTGTAACATTCCATTTTCTGATTTCCTGTGTTATTTGATTCAGGTACAGGAATGAAAGAAAGCTCTTGATTTTCCTTTGTTTTTGCCATTTCTCAAGATGGCTGCAAGAGATATCTGAGAAGACAGGAGGAGATTTTGCTTCTCCATTGAGGACTTGACATAAATGTTAAAAAAGGACTATTTAGAATCTGAGCTGGATCCTTCTTCTCAGGCTTTAGGAATCTAGAAATAAAAATGGTGGTCCACTGATGAATTAGAGTGTTTTTGAAAAATATTTTTGTAAAAAAAAAAAAAAAAAGCAATAACAATAATGGATAGGTGACTTCTCTAGGGATCAACCATCTGTTCAGGAGACACAAGCATTTCAAAGGGAAGAGCGGAAGTTACTGAACTACTTTACACCTGAGCACTGTTAGTTAGCTTGGCAAAATAATTTGAG
>JAVCKT010010482.1:0-19008 GCA_032273925.1 Rhynchotus rufescens | reverse complement strand
TTTTCTCGTGGCTCAGCCCTGGAGTACAGAGTAAGTTCTCAGCAGGGATCCCGGCTGGAGGATCTCTGTGAGGGCAAGCAGGTCATCACAGCCGACGCGCCGAGGGCCCGCGGCTCCGCTCCCGGGGCCAGCGGCGTCTCCTGAGCCTCGGCGGAGCGGAGGCTCCGGCACGGAGGAGCACTCACCTGCTTGCGCGGCTGAAGAGCTGATGATGACGGGAGCGGGGGCCACGAGGCGCACGGGGGCCCCCAGGCCGTTCCTCGCGCCGGCGTTCACCACGAGAGCGCCCGTCTGGTCGTAGTAGGCGGCCGGAGCGAGCACGGGGTAACCTGCGGGGGGAAAGCGGAGATGCACGGCTGACCTTGGAAGGCACAGAGCACATGTGCAGATCCCCCAGCTCAAAATGGGCACCGTTTTTACAAGAAAAATCAGAATAGGTTAAAAAAAAAAGAAAAAGGTGGTGGTCGTGGGGGGAAACAAAAGACAGTTGTTCTTCTAATGAAGCCAAAAAGCCTTCTGTCTTAGTAGCTCATGACTTTCATACCTACATTTTTATACCGATAAAGTTTTCAGTAAGAGAAGATGCTTTTCTACTTAGCCAACTATACTAACATGGTGCAAATACATGTTAGTTTTAATAATATATGTATTACTACTAATAACATATAATAATTTTTTTTTTTTTAAATAATTCTGGTAATGCACAGAGCATCAGAATTTCAGCAATATATAGCTATTATTTAGGCACCTAACGAAGCAAACCTACAAATTACTTAACATAAATGCTCCCATTCACTATGGACCATTTTTTGTAAGTCATAACAAAACCTGTGATGCTGCCAGTGAAGAGACGTGGAGACCTGAAGCCAAAATAATCAGGCTCTCTTGCATTGGGCCAATGACACAGACGTGTCCATTCTTCAAAAAGAAAAATGCTCATCTCTGCATTCTGCGGTTCCAGTAATATTCCATGAGCTGTGTGTCCAAAACACTTGTATCACACAGCCTCATGGACTACGGAGGGGAAGTCTTTGCTCTGTTAAAGCTGAGTACCTTGCAGGGATGGAGAGACTGTTAATCAAAGTGACTAAGGCATCCCAGAGGTCTTAAAATAAAGATCACATAAGACATCGTGATCCACAAAAATACCTAAAAGCACATTTCAAAGGAAACCACAAATTCCTTTGAGCAAGATAAAGACTGATGCCCCAGGACAGCAACACGGGTGATAACACAGGGGTCTAAAACCTGGTCGATTTAAAAGCTGCATGGAAATCCTGTGCACACCTAACAGCATCTTAAACTCCTCGTGCATAACAGATTGAAAACAAAAAATACTGGTATGAAAACCAAGCACTGCTGAATGCCAGGGCTCTCAGTGCTCCGAGGGCTCGGGAGAAGTCGCGAGGTGCCTACCTGGCATCCCCGCGGCCAGCCCTTGCCCAAAGGCCAGGGCAGAATTGACGGCGGCGGCGGCCACTAGAGGGTCGGTCTGCTGGCCCTGCTGGTTCTGGTTCGGGGTCAACGGGCGCTGGCTGGCTCCTCCGCGAAGAACCTGAGCACGACAGAAACGACCATGCGACTGAGGCCTGGGTCCCAGCACCAGACACATCCACGCACCTCAGAGCAGGATGGATGAACAGTTTTTGGTGCCCAACAGCAGCTACCCGCTAACTAGCGTGTGATCTCTCCCCTTTACTTGGAACAATCTTCTAGCGTGGACAAAAGCAGACTTGATAAAGCCAAGATAAAAACTGCCCCGCTCAAGTTTATTGAGCACATTCTGGAAGCCCTTCATCTTCTGGCCTTCTTTAATCTCGACATGCTTTCAGTAACTGTCCTTCATGAGAGGGTTTGCAAATCATCCGTCCCATTACGGATAACACAAAATCCTCCTTTAAAATCAACTCAAGTAAACGTCCAACTCCAACTCTGACACAGGGCAGCATGGGGCTTTGCCAGCTTGGGAGCCCATATATGAAAATGGTAGCACTGTGACATGACATTTATGCACTGGAAACACTGACAGAATGTGACACACGGTCTTTTCTACGTCGCTCTTGCGGTTTAAGCCCACGAGCTCGCAAGGTGAAGGCGGCAAATTGGCCTTTCCTGTAACTGCCTGTGACAGGACTTGTCTGTAAAGCCTTTTACTGCAAGTGGCAAGGCAAGAGCTGGCACTCGCTCCGAGGGCAGCTGCATACAGACAATTTCGTTGTGTCTTTCGGGACTCAGTGTGCCGTGTTGCAACCAGGTGGTGGAAGTGAACGCGTCACTCCAGGGAGTCATTAAAAAAAAGAAATGACCCCCAGCATTGACAGACCACGCGAGGATACTGAAGTTGGGAAATTTAAATAAAAATCTCCGAGTTGGCTCTTTATCAAAGCTGGAACATCCATAAATAAATAAATAATACTTTCTAATTTTACAGAAAGAAGGTTTGCATTAGAGACAACACATGTGTGGGCATCCCTCTCATGACTGCTTCGTGGCTAGAGAAGTAATGAAAAATACCATCAGGGCTATGGGTGACATATTTTTACTAGATTTTGCAAAAGTGTTTTTTTTGCACATATTCTGTTTACATAAGGGAAGATCAAAAAAGATCTTCCTCTTCCAACTGTCCTGGTAGGAGCTTCCAAAATAGGTTATATTCCAGTCAGGAGCAGCAGGAACACGGCATGGAGCTTCCTTCTATCCACTCCATCCTTGTTGCCAAATTCAGACCAAGACCGTACCAAAGAGCCCACAGCCACATGAATACCACCTACCACGCAACAATTGTGATTACAATTCCAACTAAGATAAATTGCATAGGAAATAGATGTTCCCTTTTGTCTGCAAGAGGCCAGCAGGTCTTTTTGTTGCTTGCAACTGAGCATAAGAAGTAGGTGCTTGAAACTGTGAGTCTTCCAAACTGTCTGCTCTGAAAACGATGTTACCTGCACTGATTTTGGCCACTTACCTGCTGCTGTCCTTGCTGGGTTTGCTGCGTGGTCTGCTGATTCGCCGAGTTGGTGGCGGCAGCGGCGGCCGCTGCTTGCTGCTGGAAAAGACTCGCTGGATAAACTCCCCAGGGAGTAACTCCATAGTACTGGTGAGGGACAACTGCCGGGCCTGAAACACCAAAGGGGATTTGAGGAACTCCTGTAGCGACAGGCGTTGAATGAACTGCAAACGGGCCCCCCAAAACACTCAAATGTCATATTGAATGAATCCTGTGTTAAGGCAATCTGCTCTCAATTCCTTGCAAGCTGCAGGAGCTTGTGCCTTTTGGGTTTCTCATTTGAAAACAGCTTGCAAGCCAGACCTCAAGTTTCATCTTTTCCTGGTTATTACCTTAGCAGATGAGGTCAAATCCTGCTGCTGCTGATCCTGCTGAAACCTCTTGTTTCTATTGCTGAGCCCTGCTTTTTAGAATGAATAAATCTCAACAAAAAGTTTGGAGAAAGGAGCTCATTTAAGTACAGCAGAGAGATACACATCCTTCCAAACTAAACTAGAAGAAAACTCCTCCTAAATGGCCAGCATCAGTTCTCGAATGTGTAAGATGTATTTTGTTAGCCAGTGTGTCCTGCTTTCCATTTGCAAAACATCATAAAAGAGCCCATGAAATCACAGATCTTCTCATCACAGAATCACAGAATGGTTAAGGTAGGAAGGGACCCTCTAGAGATCACCTAGTCCATCTCATGGGCCCTCCTCCCTCAAACTGCTGGGTATGTTTGAGAGGAAATAAAAAAACATGGAGAGTAAAAGCAGCGTAATTTTTGCAGATTTGTTCCGTGTTATTATCAAGTCTCAGAACACTACATCCTTAATTATTTTCACCAGGGAGGACTGGCATAAATAGAACAAATGAGCACTGTGCACTGAATGGTGCAGTACTTCCCAACAAGCAATGCATTAAAATCATTCCTGGTTTGCATTTATGTCTGATCTGTATCTTACTTTCCCCCCGATCCCAGAGTAAAAATAAGCTTCTATTTGTAGAGAAACTGCATTTGAGTTCTAACCAAATCATTAACTATTTCTATGAATTCTGTTCTTTTATTTGGCAAGACACTGAGAGGAGAACTTAAATGCTCATATTCATCACGTGTCTGAGGCAGACACTTAAATTATTCTAAGAAAAATGAAGGACGATGTTTAAAAGGGAGACAAAAAAAAAAGACACCGCTGACTGCAGCTTGGGTACAGAGGGAGGAACAAAATCCTTGTATCAAGTGAAACTGCCACCTAATGCAAAAGCAATAATGTGTTGCCCAAGAGCCTGCATTTCTCCTGTATGAACTACTGCTCCTACCATCCACACCACAGGCTGCAGCAATTTAGCAATAGCTGGAAATTCTTTCATTTCAAATCTTGTAGTCATATTTGACATTAAACATGACAGCTCTGAATTCCAGAGTTTTTAGCAGGGAATGAAGGACACTTGTCTACTTGGGACTAGGGAGGAGTTTAGTTTGTCCTGCTATTCTCGGTCTGCGGGGTCTTTTGTAATCACTGCAATCCCCAGCAATTTGGGATTTTATGAACGGGCATATTTGCATCGTACACTGAAGCCTAAGAAACTCACTGCAGCCCTATTTCCTGTGGACAGTCTACCAGAACTACCTTGTCTTTGTTAGTGTCCTGTGTCCGGGCAAAACTGGGCTATCTCTCCCAGTTGGTTTTAATCATGGTTCCAATTATCACGTGAGTGTATCTACATGGCTTTTTCTTGGCTAGAGATGGTTCATCAGATCTAAAAAAGCCTTAAGTGCTTTAAAAAAATATAAAACAAAGAGGAGGAAATCTATGAACTTTGCAGCAGGGATTAGAAGAGCAGCTCATCCCTCGTCCTGTGAGCCTGGCTCAGCTCACCTGAGCACACGGTGATGCTCTCATTAGCGAACAGTGTTCTCAGTGAGGGCAAGTTGGTCGTCATCGCCAGGTCTGCACTGATAGGTCAAATCAGAGCTTTATGCACAGCTCGAAACAGCGAAACAGTCCTGCACCCCTTCAGCATATCTCTCAGTTTTACTACCTAGAAAAGGGCTTTTCAATTTGTTTGAATCCAGACAGAATAGATCCCTTGCTAATACAAACACCACCTAGAAAGGAAGGTTGTTACACAGCTGTTTTTAGCTTTTACAGTCCAAAAGCTCGTGGGACTGCTGAAGCAGCTCACGTTGCTGAGAACTGTAACACTTACTACACTGCAGTACATTAGACATCACTTCTTTTTTTGATTTTAAGAGTTTTAAGGATTAAAAACTATTCAAGTATGGATTCTGATACATGGTTTTGAGATGCTTTAGGTATTCCATGCTGTGTATTACCCCACTGAATTTATGATTTCAACTCATATCACAGATTCATGTAATCGCAACTTCATCACAGCTAAGAAAAAACGAAAAGGAAAAAGTGCTCCAGAAGAGGTTTATGACTTCCCACAAATCTGGCAGAAGTTACATGTGGTCCTTCTCTGAAACCAAGGCATTGACTTCCTCCTCCACTAAACTTCAGCCAAATACTTGCAGAACGAGCGCTCACTTCAGGAGCACTGAAATGATCATTCACCAGCACGTGAGCATTTATTGACTCACAGACTGCTGGAAACATCCTCGCAGTCAAGCTCTTGGCCCTCTTCCACTTAACCACTGCCTCATTTGTTTGGCAACAACACGCTGTTACCTATGCTTACCTTTCATTTTTATTAAGCAATCAGCATATAAATTCCACAGCCCACGTGTTAAAATCGCCTCGATTCTTAACGTACTTGTATATGAGCCATTAGAAATACACCATGCAACCTGGTTAAGAGTTGCAATCCCATTTCAGAGCTTGACCTTAGACTGTCCCCGAGGCTTAAAAGCTAAGCAGTTGTTACATAACAGTTGTTAAACATCACAAAAAGTCATGTACCAACCCCATGACACAGGCTGTGCTGAACAGGGTGCTCTGCCTAAGTTTTGTGGGTTATATCTGATACCAGATATCAGGTATGTATGTATGGGCTGTGCCAAAACTGAAAAATCTTTGCATTAACTGTGCAAACTGCACATATAGATGCAACGTGGCAGCAGAGCAGAGTATCCACTGAAATCCACCACTCCTCTGAACCAAAGGGATGCAATTTGACATCGAGAAGACACCTCCAGGTGAATCACGTCAAGTGAAGAATGGCAGTAAATTTCCCCAAGTACAAGTTTTTCTTTTGTTTTCCCCACTTGGGCCAGAACTTTGTGACACACGCAGCAAAAGTTCGGCAAGTAACATGTTCTTCCCGCCGTTGGATAAGCTGTTTTCCCGAGCTCTCATCTCGGGATGCAGCAACTTTGGCTATGACAGTTGGAAAGGATCTAGAAACCGATACGAGCACGCCTGGGAGAAGGATCTTGCACGAAGACAAGAGCCACCATCTTGGCTCTGCCACCTGGAAAACTGCATATTTATCACCTAAGCTTCACAGCAGATACTGGATGTTTTTACCTACAAAGCATAAATTCTTGAGACACATAGTGAAGGAGAGGGGTATCATTTACAGGGTAACTCTGCAGTATACCAAGCTAAACAGCAACAAGACATAACTATTCTGACAGGAAACACATCCTACACCATTCTAACAGGTGTATATTCAAAAGTATCTCTTAGTTAAAAGGAAACTGTCAGTTACAAGAAACAAAAAAGTAACATTTGTCTCTAGAAGATTTTCGTTCCACAACTGCTTCAGCTCTTACCCTTAACAAGTGTTATACAATAATTAACATATTTCATCTAGAGAAAGCAAGATTTTCAAGACAAAGCACTACACTGAAATACATTATTACCCCTCCATAAAACTTATAGGGTTCTAATATTTCATAGCCACAATGAACGCAGACTTAAGGACAGTTTAGGTACAGAAATGGCACCAAATGACAACTGGAAGTGTCTCACCTAAGGTTGCAGCTGCTGCAAGTCCGGCTGCATACGGATCCGTTCCCGGTGGAGCAGCACTGATGATGTAGGGGTTGGGTACAAAGGCAGCAGGAGCTAAACCTGCTGAAAACATACCTGTCAGTAAAAACAAACTTGACTCGAACTGCAGCCCTACCAAAACAGCTGCAACAATCTGGCTGGCAAACCTAAACAGACAAAATGACAGCAGCACCTGCTGTTTTAGTGTTTTCAGGGTTTCTACAGGTTTTCGTCTATAGACAGTCAGCAGTTATTATGTTTCACAGAGTCTTGTTACCAAAAAACAAAACAACAACAAAAACAAACAAACAAAAAAAAAAACAAACAAAAAAAACCCCAACACACACCTACAGAGGACATGACTTAAAGTAAATCCCATTGCAAAGACACACTGCCCCATTGGAAGGCCATACCCACTACTCATACCTGTTTAGGCACCTGTGCAGCATAGATACAACTTTTTCTAAAGACTTTTAACCCTGATGTGGTAATAATATTTTGACTCTCATTATCTATGAGGAGTCTTTCTACACTCAACTGCCACTCAGTTCTCCTGCTTTTCTGTGCAGGACATTAAGGCCATTCTTCCCAGTTATGCCATACCGTTTTAATATTATGAACCTTGCGTTAGCATAAATCCTAACTTGAAGTCGAGGTCAGACTCCAGGAAGCTTAAAATTCTGTAAATTTTGAAGCCGAACCGCAGGGAACACTTTGGTGTACACCAAACTGGGCATTCTTCCCCTCCCTTCACTGTGCTACTTACCCTAATTCAGGTCTGACTCGGAGCAAGCAAGGGCTTCAAAACGTTCCCAGGACTGAACAGCATTCTCAGTCAGGGCAGGAGTGTCATTCCTGCCAGACACGAATGCTGCACAGCTTTTTAACATCTCCGTTTCTTTCTCCCCAAGAACATCTTGAAACAGCATGCTCCACCTTCTGTGTCAACTCTCACCAGTTGCAAAAACACGGGCAGGATTCTCTAAAGCCTGGAAATCCTTTCATGGCCTGTCATTTCCCCAGGACTAAAGAGAAGTCTAACGAAATGCAACTCATCAGCTACAGGACTTACCTATGTGAGGCTGATGGGCAGCTGCCAACGCGTACTGCTGCTGCTGGGCTGCTGTTAGCTGCTGAACAGCAAGTGCGTTCGGTCTTTGGAACAACTACAGGGACAGAAAAACAAATATGGTTCTTGACTTGTGCACTGGAAAAGCCTTTTCCTTCTTCCTTTTAAAGTCATTTCTTTAAACTAGATGTATTTTTGCAGCTACAGACACTTTCCGCTTTAAACAGAAATCAAATCTCAAAAGGGCATTTAAAAAAAGAAAAACTTTGAAATCAAGCGCTTACATTAATCCGTCCAAAAAGTTATCTTTAATGTATGGCTAATCACAGCCTGGGGGTTCCTTCCAAACCCCAAAGAGCACTTCTGCTGATAGGCAATGCCCAGAAACCCTTTTCTCCTCCAGTTCCTCCTCAACTGCAGCCTGTGGAGCCCTTGCAGCTCTTGCATTTGCTTCCAGGCCTTGACCAAGCCTAGGTACATTGCAATGCAGTCGGATCCCCAGGTAACCCGAGCTATTTTCACGGATGCTCAGATACAGCAGGCAGACTGTAAAACCAGGGATAGCACGGATGAAGGGGAAATAAAGTGGAAAATTTCCTTGGATCTTAACTCAGCACCAGTTAAACCAATTTTAAAAATACATGTTGAGCAGCTACTTCAAAAATCTCCCCCACTAAAACTCAGTTACTTTTAAAGGGATTGTTTTCAAAGTGTGAACCACTTCATGAACTGCCATGATAAATGTTTTCTTTCTTCATTCACTTGAAATTATGGGCTTGAATGCTCTATAACTCCTACCTCTATTAGTGCTGCCCTCTCTCAGGTCTTAGACAAGACGACCGAGCTACTGAAAGAAGCAACAAACTTAATTCTCCCCAACTTTTAATGCAGAAACTTACTGCCATCAATAAGAAGCACAGAACCATTTTGGACACATCTTTTATTACAGGTCAAAATTGGAGCTGGTGCTCTTCAAAGCAGGAGAAGCATCTGTGCTGTTTCGATAGCAGACTTGAAAAAAGACAGCAGAGTCTACATCATCTGTTTGCTTCTTTTATGGGTTTGAGAGAGGAATGACATGTAGGAGCTCAGCATCAGATTTGAGATCCAGAAACTCAATAGTTAGGGGATGGACTGCTGATCTTGCAAGTGCTAAAATTACAGCTGCAATTGCATTTTCTCCAAAGACACTTAACCCCTGAAGTATACTCAAGAAGTACGAGGGACAGTGCCAAAACAAATCCCTGCTCCATTACTGCATGCAGATATCACAGAAGAATCATTCCTGCTGCCTACTTTTCTACTCAATTCAACAATAAATGATTTTACTTTTTATTGGAAGGGAAGAGATTAAAAGGATGCTCCTTTCTTTAAATTACACCTTGTGTATCAAGGTGAGACACAAGTGGCTCCAAGTGACCTGTCTAGCTTGTAAACAAGCTTGGAAATGCAGTTCCAGAAAATATGAAGTGGCAGAGAGTGCAGCTAGCGGTGGGATCAGCATGTAAAAACAGTCAAAATCTCACGGACAACATCTTGGTGACTGCTTTTCCAAAGAGACTTCCCAAAGATTCTCTAAATCTGCTTCAGCTCGTACAGTTTCAATAGGAAAAAAAAGCATCATCATCTTGAAACTGAATGTCATCTGTCACAGAGACTAATGCCGCTTAGTCTGATGTTAGAGACATTTACCCAAGGTCTATAACAAAGGCTCCAGAGTGAATTTATCCAGGAGATATTCAGGGTGAACAGCTAAAACTTGTTGCAACCTTGGATTTTTTGGAGCATACAAAAGGAGATGGGGCCAATAAAACTGCGAGCAGCATTTCAGGCTTCACTTAGCCAGCTAAGCTCACACCCCAGGCAGACTCTCGGAAACATCGACCCTACATATTTAAGCAGCATTATTGAGGCCTAAATGCGCCGTCTCCATCTGCTGACAGCAGCGACCTATATTCCAAGAAATACAGAGGAGCAAAAGGCAAGGGCTCCATTAAAAGCTTGTTGTCAACTTATCTGGAAACCTATTGTGCATTAAATAAAGGTTAAACTTCCTATCAAGGTGAAGCAGTGCTCTATTGCAAGTGGAAAAATGAAAGGAAATTCCTTCGGAAGCAGCATTAATGGGAATTGGCAAAGCGAGACTGAAGTTAAACCACATTTATACAGGATCACATCCATTAATGGTGAAAAAAACATATAAGCGGGTGACATAGTCAAAAAAATTCAGCAGTACCATTCTGCACTTCAAAAATGAGGGTTTTTTTGCTTCCTCTTGTGCACATATGTACAAAGTATCATTTACTATCTAAGTATCATTTACAACCTATAGCAGAGCCATAGATGGATCTCCTAGAAAGCAGGATATCTATTTTGCAGTTAGGGAAACTCTCTAAGATTAGATTGCTGTAATCCAGTTTCTTCTGCAATATAAACATCTGACTTCTCTAATCAGATTACAGCTGCCTACGACCTCCCCCTTCTTAATATTGCTTTGAGCTGTACTTGCCTTTAATCCATTCAGAGTACAAGACACTTTCTGGCACACTGTGAAAGACATTTTTACATAAAAACACAAAGGAAAAAAAACCCACCTTTGTTTTGTTCAAGTTATAGTTCCTTCTCAAAGTAATATATTGGGAAAACTAGACTCTCAGAAGTGGGATTGCTTTCATACAAGCTCTAACTGGCAGGCAAGTGGATACCAAGAAACCCTGCCTGATGGATATCACGTATTAAAGAAGTGGGATCTGCTTGTGGGGCCAAGATACGCTGCATTTATACAAACACACTCTGCGAAATTACACTTGGCAGCGGAGCAAGCGAATCCCTCATCCTGAACACAGTCTTTATGTTTATAAAACACTGTCAGTCAGGTTGGCTGTCAGATTTAAGTAGCCATTGCAACAAAGGTGAATATTTTAAATAACTGAAATGCATTAAGTAAAATAAATCCCTACTCAATAGATTCAACAGATTCTGTTCTGCTTATTCTCGGCTTTTTCACAGCGCAGCAGCCACATTCAGGGGATGCAGAAGCTGCATGAACCGTGCCAGGGCCTCTGCTCTCCCACTGCAATTCTGTTTAAAGAAAACTAGAGAATTGCCACTTTCCAGATAACCCAGAAGAAAGTTGGAATCATCATTATATTCACGTTGCATCATCTCAACAGGACTACCACCTTCCGCTTTCTATAAAGAAAAGTTGAGCGTGAGCCACAGAATGCAAAGTCCTACTGCAATGCACCTCTGGAACTGAACTTTCCAGGTGGGCTTTGCTTCCAGAGATGTAATTGCCACACATTACATACAAGAGGTGCCCAATTTAGAAGTTGTATCTTCCTATTTTGTTCTACTAATTGGCAGAAATTGTGAGTAAGCCTTATTAGAACACACAGACAAAATGCAAGTTATATTCTGCATTTCTGCAGTTACTTTCCAAAAGCTAACTGTTCCTTAAAAAGCAATTAATTTTGTCAGCCTTAACATGATGTTTTTAAGACATACACACTGATCCTGTTGTTTAGAAGAGCTCAAGTAATTCTTGTGTTCATGATTCTACACCAGAGAGTAAGGCAAAGATCTGAAATATTACTCGTTTTTTTCCTTTCCAAACTACGCAGCAGCGATTTATACTAATCGCCAAAATTATTTTCCATCACTAGCCTCCCAAACACCCTACCTAGTAAAGCCACCACCTAAGTTGTAACAGAGATTACATTGCTTTTAAGCAATACATTGCTCTTAAGACCCTGCTAACTATCCAAAAGAAGGCTTTGGGTACAAACTTGGCAACAGTCTTTCCCAAATAGGCTGTTTTGCTAAAAAAAGACTGGACATTTTGGGAAAGCCAAGAATAATCGTGTATTCCTCCAATCAGCGAAAACAAAAGGTTTTATTCTTCTCTGACTGACTGAGCAGTAACAAAAGGAAAGCAATCGAAGTTTACGATTGTCACCCAAACTAGCAGGAACCGCCGTAGATTAAGAGTCGATCCTTGGATTGCGGCCCGGCAGTCGAGGGAGGCCAAAAAATAAAGCAAAGTCTTGTTTGACTTGTCCAGAATGAGTAGCCTGGGCTGCTCATGGGGGAGAAAAGGTCAAACGAGCCCGCTGGGCTGAGATCAAGTTTCAGAGTGCTGGACTCTGCCCTCAGTAGGTTTTAAACGAGGCAAGTAAGAGCAAGTCAACTGAAACTCATTTTTGTTCCTATTCCATCAGTGTAGTTTGACTTAGCACTGCAGAGACCCCAAACCAGGACTGCAACACCTACGACGAGCAGTACCCCAACCTTTAAGTCACTTCTAGGGCTTGAGGGTTTTTGGCTTAATTGTTTTTTACTAATTATTTTTTTTTTAATGCAAACTTACCTGAAAGCTAACCATTATTAATCAACAGCACAACTAATGTCATTACAGATCCTCAGGATGAGCCTTCAGATTGCCTTATTAAGCAGATCACCCACATCAAGCTCCCTTGTATGTTGCCCGCAGCACTCTATAGAGCCATATGGCCCGCAGGACTCTATAGAGCCATATGGCATATAGATCACGGAGCAGCTCCAAGCCTTGCCCCATCTGCCCACTGGGATCCCGAAGTCCCGTTGACCCCATGGCCAATCTGGTAGAGGAACCACCGCAAGGTGGGCAGCAGGGAGTGCAAACACCAACACTACCTGCTGTTGGGAATTGTAGTCGAAGAGCCCCACGGTGGCCGCAGCCGAGTCCACAGGGACTTGAGTGCCAGAATAGTCAAACTGAAGCGGCTCCATGCCCACGTGCTCCATGGGATCCAGCGGCACGCTCTGGGACTCCATGTTGGAGAAATCCTCCACCGGCTTCGCACTGTTGGTACTTGCCAGCTGGGCTAAGCCCTCTGATCCATTCTGGTTTGGACCCAGAAGATCCACTTCACTAGCAGAATTCTGGCAATTGCCAGGCGTACGGCTGCATAGAAAGAAGAGGCCTCCATCAGTAAGGGCATTTATTTAATGCAGTGTCAGACACCATCAATTAACAGTAATGGGTAACTATACTGGCCACGGTTTCTTGTGGAAGCTGTTATACAGAAAAAAATATCCAATTCCCTTAAAGAATTCTTCAAAACAAGATGTAGCTGTTGGGAATAATAATTTTGAAGTACCTAAAACTAACTCAAATACATAAAAAATGCGATTTCTCTTTTCTTAAGCGAAGAAAGAGTTAGTTGTGACAAGGCAGGACTTCAAAACAGCCCAACTTATTTTGCATAAACCTACACAGTAATGATTAACAATTTAGTCCTCTGACACCACATCCCACTTGAAACTTTGCTAAGTAGTTGTCACGGCTTCCTAATTACCTAACAAGAGCACTGGAGAGAGGAAAGGTTCATCTCAATTTGAGGGCCATCACTATGTGTCCTGCAACACATTTGTTTTCCTTTTACAGTTTTCCTACTGTAACACAAAAAGGCTGCAATGAGTGGGCAGGCTAGCAAAAGTTTCAGAAGGCTATTATTTTTTGAGAACTACACGGACAAAAAAAAGTCCAAAAACCCAACTGTAATTGAGATGGATCACCATCTTCAGTAGGTATTTCCAGAGGAATCCCGCACAAGATAATCAAAAATAGACATGTAAATAAAACAAAAATGCCTTATACCAAACTAGGTCTGTGCAGACATATAAGAGGTATCAGTTCTCCTCTGCATCTCTGCAGTGTTTTTCTGGGTACAACGCAGTGTCCTTGGTTCCTAGGTACAACATAGTTTCAACAAGCCAAGAAAGGCTCTTTCCCTACTGTGCATCACAGCCTGGAAGATCTTCAGTGTGACGTTCATTAATTAACACCTAACGAGGCACGTACCTGAAATCTTTGACATCCGCATCAATACCGTTCTGCACAGGCAAACCATTTGTTTTATCCATCACATCCCCCTCTTCCTTCAGATCACCCAATTTATCGCCATCAAATGTGCCCTTATTCTTCTTATCTCCTTTGTCATTCTCGTCATTCTCTGCATCCCTCGGCCCCTAGGCAAAAAAAAAAAAGACACAGAGAATTAAGCACAGAGAACTCAACAAAGAGCAAATAAAATGAATAGAAATTATATGTCTCTAGGAAACAGACAAAAACTCAACAGTAACAAGAACAACAACAACAACAAAAAACAAACAGTAAATGGAGAAAACAACATAATTCAAGTTTCCTAACCAGGCACACTTACAAATCCTCCTTTCCTTAGGCAGGAATCTCCAGGAGATGAACTCAACACATACTCCACCATG
Source organism: Rhynchotus rufescens (assembly GCA_032273925.1). Taxonomy (NCBI): domain Eukaryota; kingdom Metazoa; phylum Chordata; class Aves; order Tinamiformes; family Tinamidae; genus Rhynchotus; species Rhynchotus rufescens. The sequence continues at coordinate 4,727 of JAVCKT010010482.1, read as the reverse complement.
CTAACTCCGAGCCCTCCACTCTCTGACCGAGGCGAAAGCACCGAGTTGACTTCACTATTCACATGAAAGCCCTGACCAGGTCTTCTCTGAACCATAATAGGCTGGGAAACGGAGTGATCTGGAAGAAAAACATGTTTAATTTGTATAAGCAGATCCAACTCTTAAAAGGAGGCAAGTTATTGAAAGTATACTCTCTATTGTCTTAATTGTACTAATGGGTGCCAGCTTTGACTGATGTCCATTAGAAGGCTGACTTTCTTGTGAAATATGAGAACCTGTAAAGCTGGACACAGCATTGAAAAATATAAAAATAAAATTTCAACGTTTCAAGCTACAGCACTGAAGCAACAAGCTCTGTGGGAGGACTTCAGTGAGCAGGGACAAGAGGGAAACTGGAGCAAGTAAAAGGTGTCTTATAGAAAAATCAAGCTTCGTTCTTTCTGCTGTTTATGGAACAAAATAGTCTGCTGGCCAAGGACACCTACACATTGCATCTCCTTCCTCCAAACTCCCCTTCTCTGTGGAAGTGACCTTGAAGTGCTCACACCATGACTGGTCTCTTCCTTTTGGATGAGCCAAAGGGAAACTGTGACTTCCCTGAGTCACAAGCAGCAGTGCAGGGCACACCTCTGGAATAGAGGCTGCGAGGGGCACTGAATTAACTGAAAACAAACAAGGAAGAGATGAGACCAAGGGCTTTGACTCATGGAGATCTGTGATGAGCCAGCGTAGGAGGTTGCCTCCTTCAGAAGTCTACCCTGCTTGTCTAGGGGTTGTAACCAGCCTGACAAGGGAGACAGCCAAAGGAAAAAGTCTCATCCAACACGGCTGCTCAAAGGCTGGCAGAGCCCTTTAATCCCCCCTCAACTTCAGATGATATTAGTGCTATTGTGCTTGAGGACTCCATGCTCATGCTGATGCTGCTATGGAGATCCACTGTGCATCAGCAAGCCAAGGCAGCCTGAGGCAAGTCTGCTAAATATCCCCAAGATCTGGATCTTCAGAGATCACAAACTATAGCCAACATTCTGCTAATCATATATGCAGCAGCTACATCCCATGTTCCAAGAAAAACCAACCATTTTGAAATTTCAAAAACTTTGAGTTTAAAAATTCTTTTTTTTTTTAAAAACTAAAATCTTTAAGCAGCTAAACATAGGCGTATGATAAGTTCGCATCAGATACACTTTTCATAATTATGAGTATCTTAACACTCTGACAGAGGAAACTGGCCTTTTAAAGTCTTCTCTTGTGTAAAACATGGTTTTCAAATCTTCATACAAACTGGTCAGCGTTTCTAGGTAGATGACTTGCATGTTTCCATATTCAATCCCACCCCAAATTAACGGTAACAATGGAGCTACCTGATGTTCCCCACGCACTGTCTCTCCACTGATCTCCCAGGAATATTCCTTTTGGTCCATCTTTGCTGGAATCATCAGATTCCCAAAACTTTTTACCTGGCAACAGCTGCTGCAATTAAAACAAAAAAAAAAAAACAGACACAAGAAAGACACAAACGTGATTAAAAAAGGTATAAAATGCAAACACAAATCACAAGCATCTCCCTTCTGTATGTTAAACTGATACATGCTTTTAATCAAAATATTTATATACTCTTCAGATGACAGCAACTGACTGCAATCTCAGTAATGCTGTTCTAACAATCTGCAACACTTTTTGAACAGGCACAAGCAAGCACACACGGACACCCCAAGCTCTCCAGCTTCTAACCACGAGAGCTGTTGCAACAACAGCATTTGGGAGAAGATCTGGACAAAACATATGTTGGAAGATCCTCGTGAACCCCTCAGCAATTCCGACAGGAATTCTTGCACGTGGGTCCTGCGGTTCCCGTCCCGGCAGGGCCAGGTGACCCTGAGAAGTGCCAAGAGCCTCTACCTGGCACTTATTTCATGAGTGCTGAGAGTGCTCGAGGCTTGGAAGGTTGTTTCTACACATGAAGAACAAGAGCAAGCAGTTCTGGGCCACAGCACCTGCCGTGCAGGCGACACTCCTCTGAGAAGAGGTGGTCATTGGGGAGGAGACCAAAAGCCACCCTTGACTTGAATGAATCCCAAGGAGATGGTGCCGAAGTTCAGAAGATGGCAAAAAGAACATTTTTGAGGCATATTTTGAAAATACTGGAGGAACAGATGCTGCATGGCATCTCTACATACAAGGGCAGTTCTAAGTGCCGTTCAAGTGCCTTCTATGTGAAAGATGCCGTCTTCAAATTAAATCCTCAGGCTCAAGAAGAGGCAGCGTAATTCAGACAGGGAACAACAGGGCATTCATGGTGGGTAGCAAAAGAAATGAACTTTGACGAATTAATTTGGAATAAAACTAAAGGAAGTGGAAGGTTAACAAGCACTCACGTAAGTCTATGGAAAATTACAACAGCACAAGACTCATCAAATCAATCAATGTTTCCTATAGGCTACAATAATTGGTAACCATATAAGCCGTTAGCAAGTTTGCATGTCTGCAGAGAAATAGAAGGTTCACAGGTTTGGATAACTAAGGAAAGCAGATTATAAAGACAACAGATATGTAAATTAAAGCAATACCAATTTTACCCAATGCATAAAAAGCAAAATTCCTTGTAAACTCTGCAGAAAACGCTGCAGAGGGCAATGACATTCACTTATTTAACTAAGAATCAGACAGGGATGCTATTGGCCTATCTTTCAAGATCAGTTTTGCTTTTTGCAGTCCAATGAGCTGAGAATAAGATCAGGGGGATACAGGATAGGAACCAACTGACCCCACATTTTAACTGCAGCTCAACAGTTTCATACTCAAGTGTTTGCAAGGATGCAATCTGTTATGCAGCCACATGGCCAAAACAAAAGACGGTCTTGCAGGAGGCAGTGTTTAATTATGTTTCACACTTAGTCAAGAAATGGCATATAACAAAAAGTAAAAGGAAACCTGCCTCTGCACAGCAGAGAAAAAAAGTGGGTGGCAGCCCAAGGACTGTCTGCCACGTGCAGTCAAAGCAATATTCACTTGCAGCATCTTTAACGCAAGCCTAAAATCTGGACTAAGCACAACCGAAATCTCAGAGATTTTTCCTAAGCAAATCCATTGCAAATAACTACATTCAGTGTTTTTTAATACTTTAAAATATCTGGCTTCTTGGGCAATATAAAGATTTTTTCCCCCTACTTTTCTGTTTTAATATTTTCAACAGATTTCCAGTCCGGTAGCTCTAGCAGAACTTTGCTTTCTTAGGATGACCACAGTTTACTAATTCTTGGCTTTCTTTAGAAAGAGCAGCCTCAAGCAGCAACATCTTGTACTAAGTAACAAAGATGCCTCCAAAATAAAGATTTTTCTTCCTCCAGTAAGGGTTGTCATTGCGATGGAGGGGAAGGGGGGATAGCAAAAAATGGAAACAAAACAAAAAAAATGCACCCACACACTTATTTTGAGCGAAAAATCATATTGCAAAACAATTCTTTGGGTTGGAAAATAAAGAAAATGCAGGAGGTTCCAAAAGATGTTTATTTGTTCTGTGTCTTTATTGAGAATTGACCCTACCTAGTATGAAAACAATCCCTCTAAGAGGACTTAACAGAGTTAGGCCAATATTCCATTTAGCAAGGTGGGAGTGGGTGGGCAAGAGGGAATTTACACCTCTGCAAAAGTAATTCTACAATCAACAAGTAAAGAGCCAGCACCCACAGACCCCACTGAGACAGGATTATGAATCAGACAAATGAACTAAACCAATTGCCTTTAGACAATTAAGATTAAGACAAAAGAAGCCATCTGTGCTGCAGCAGAGCCGCGGACAACCGGCCTTAACTGCGGCAACACGGGTAAGGACGCAGAATCCGGCTCTGTGAGTTCAACTCAGACAAGTGCTACAACTGCAACTGTATTTCGTTGCAATATTTGCAATTGTTGAGATTTTCTTGCCTCCTTGGCAAGATGGGAAGCCATTATATGGTTTAAGAGAAGGTCCTTAAGCCCTTGGATTCGAGGTGCTTTTCTCAGAAGCCCGTGCAGACCTAGCACTGCTCCTTGGGTTCTTCTTGCTCAGTCACTTGTCTTCATTTCCTCAGATTAGGCTATCTGCTCATCATAAATCGAAAGTTATTATCTATCCTGATGTCAAAATTCAGAGAAGATGCTAAATTGTTTGACAATCCCTTTTTTGAAAGTGAACTCTGACGTCTTCGGATGCACAAATCCTTAAAGTGCCACAATTAGGATGACAGTGAAGGAAAACAAGGCTACAAAAACATGCAGCATAAAAAGATGCACTAAATGTTTTGTTTACTTAAACACAAAACAAAACATCCCTTTCCTCATCCTCCTCTGGGCTTTTTCACTTCAATTCAGTGCTTGAGATTATTAACACTTCCTGCTGGTAAGGCTCAGGGGTTTAAAGAAAAGAAGAAGAAAAAAAAGAATTCTCCTTCATTTTCAACAGGAAAAAAAAGCTAAAACACATCCATGTCCTACTATAATAATATTTAACTAACAAAGAGATAAGGCATGCTGCACAACATCATGGTTTTTAATCTCAAAATAAGCATACCTTCTTGAAAGCTAAGGCACATATTAGGCACTGAGCTCCGATGAAACAGCTTTTAAAGCTGCACTTTTACTAAGGATATTGCAATATCTCAGGAAATGCAGAGCTATCTTGTGGAGAAACTTTAGCACATAACAAAAGGAAATTCCATAGCTTAAAAAGAAAAAATATCCAAGAG
>JAVCKT010010481.1:0-12979 GCA_032273925.1 Rhynchotus rufescens | reverse complement strand
ATAAAATAAAATAAAATAAAATAAAATAAAATAAAATAAAATAAAATAAAATAAAATAAAATAAAATAAACAGGAATTACCTGGTTCAGAGAATAACATATGTCTGGAAAAAAAAAAAAAGAAGATTCTATCTAGGTAAAAAATATCCAAAAAGCACATCTGTTCTCCTGAGCCACAGCACGGAAAGATCATTACCATTAGTGCAAGGGTTATCCAGCAAAGGAAACAACTGGTTAAGGAAAAAAAGAAATCACTTATAGTGTCATCTTTCATCATTAAATTTTCATGGAAAAAAACAGTGCGATTTGCTTAGTCTGAATATATATGAAATGTAAAGAGACCATCTGACATCACCGAGGCAGAACAGCAAAAGATAAATGAAGATGATTTGCCACACGACTGGAGCAGCTGCGAGTCCCTCCCAGACCTGCAGTAATAAAACGAAAGGACACAGAAATAGCAAATAGCAAACCATCTGCCTCCTGCGCCCACCGAAGCCCGGCCTCTTGGCTGAGGGAACAGGGCAGGGGGCTTTACCCTTCTCCTGCCCGCACAACTTTAAACCCATCCTAGCTGAGCTGTTACGCTAGCTGAGAACGGGTTGGAGAGCCCTCCTATTGCTGCTCCCACTTGGGTTGTCCCAAAGCCAGGGGATCTCAACCAGCACCATGGCACAAACAGCTGGAGGTCTCTGTCTTGGCTGCAGTTGGCAGTGAGGCTGCCTCGAGCAAGCAGAGGCTGAGCACATGCACATGCATCCAGTGAGCGCCTTGCTGGAGCAGCAGCCTCCCGCGAGGCTCCCAGCAGTGCAAAACCACATTCGGGGCTGAACTCCTTCCATAAAGGAGCTGGGTTTGGAGAATATTAAGGGAAAGAGCAAAGCTGAGCAATAAGGCTGGAGATTTTCCTGCCTCGTTTCTGCAATAGAGCAGAACTCTTTGCCACGTACCCGAAAGGCGCCCTGTGTTTAGGGAGCACCTGTGACAAACTGCTCGGGGCCAAGTTGGGGGCTCCCAGCATTCGCCCAGGAAACAGGGCAGGGATCCCAGGGCTTCCAGTGCCTCCTCCCACAGCTCCAATGACTCCTTCCTGCTCCCCAGGGAGCAGCTTCGGGCTGGGAGTCGCAGACACGCGGTGCCGAGGCCGCCAGGCCCCCAGCTTTCCCATCTCACTGCGGCTTCCCTTTCATCCCAGCTATTTGTATAGTTGTAAGATCTATAGGAAGCCCCATATGTGTAAATTAAACATGGGCTCCTTTCACCACCAAGCGCGTGTGACTTGTAACCATGAATTATGCAAGGCGATTAACTGCGTCGGAAGAGGGAGCAGCTGCGGAGGCTGCTCGGAGGACACCGCAAGTCGCAGCAGGGGTGACCCGCGGGTGGCCGGTGTCCCCGTGCCCCAGGCCTGCAGCCCTGCTCTGCTCTGGGGCCCTGCACGAGCCATGCCAAGCATCTCAGAATCCCTCGCTACCTTCCAGCGCTCTACAAGGGAAAGGAAGAATTTTTATCACTTTCTTGTTGATGGCAGATTGAGAAATACCCAGAGTTGTATGAGGTTATGAAAGAGCTGGCAGGAAGCTTAACCTGTAATCCAGCTGAAAGCCCGTTCCCCGGCCACCCTGCAAAGTGCTGAGCTCTGCCCCTGCTGTCACCCAGCCACAACTCACTGGGACAACAAAGCTCTCGATGGCCACACGGAGTGGGGGCCCTCAGCACCCTGCTGAGCAAGCCTGGCCCATCGGCACCTCAGAAACACCAACAACACCAACTCCTCTCCAAATCCCATAGACACGGAGCAGCAGCTTTTAGAAAGTCCACTTCAAGCCAGCCCAGTGGGTTCCCAGCTGTGCAGGGTCCTGGACTAGCGTTCAGCTGGTGCAAAACACTCCGAGCCAACACACGCTGCCTTTGCCTTCTGCTAGGGCAAATGGATAACGCTGTGCCGGGCAGCAAGAGAGGCAGGAGAGAGCTCAAGGGGCAAATATCCTGCAAGAAGGGAGCTCCAGGCCCTGTTCCAACTCAGTAACCCCAAGTTCTGACTAATTGGCCCAGCCCTGGGCTGCAGCAACCTCGGGAGGCTCCCAGCGCAGGGCAGGTTGCGGCTGCAGCCAGGCCCCAGGGCAGCTGCAGTCACACTGTGCTTGCCCTGGGCCGTTTAACTAAGCCCAGGCACCAAATCTTCACAGAGACCTTGGCATCACGCTTAACACGGTGCTGAGGCTGCCGGGGGCAAGTTCTGCACATAAATTGCCTACAGGCTGAGAAAGCTTTTGGTCCAAACGCACATAATCCCTCTCGTCAGGATGAACGCGGCTAGGAAGCATCTCCCAATATGACAACTTCCTTGAAGGCAGGCATGGAGATTGCTATTAAAAACATTTTCATGTATTGTGTATAGCAGGGATCTGGAAGAACAAACTCATTCTGTGATTACATTTACTGATGATTCAGTGTTGTGTGGGCTCCTCAATACACAGGAGGAGGGCAAAACAGCCCCGGACAACTGTGAGCAAGCAGGCACCTCAGGGAATAATTAAATTAATTCGAGCCATGGAAATGCCACACAACAAGGCTAAGACATAAAGCAAATAACACTGAAAAGGACTTTGCACTCCATGGCCGTATGAGACAAATCTGGGCTACTTGGGGCTAGTTAGGAGCAACCCTAATTAGGCCCATGCAGGCTGCCCAGTGCAGCACCAGCACAAAAGCCACTTTGCTGCAGCCTTCAGGGGGAAAAGCTAGGAGAAAAAAACCAGATCCATACAGAGTGGTACAAATGTGTTGCAGACACATCAGTTGTGCGTGTCCCCAGGGCAGCAGACCCCACTGTGCAGCCTCAGAGCGGCGGGTGCTGCACAGGGGTGACTGTCCTGGAGCAGCACTGGGGACGCGCAGCTACAGCCACCGGGCTCGCGGAGCACCAGGGCTGCTCTTACAGGGCCTGTGACACAGCGAACAGGCCCCAGGCCGTCCTTACCCTGCAACAAGCTGCACAGTGCGGGACAGCCTAGCTGCCATGGAGCAGGAGCGGCTCCGAAGCCAAGACCTTTGTTCAGCCTCCACAGAGCCTGTGCAATCCCAACAAGCCCATGCAAAGGAGTCGGAAATACGGACGTCTCCCACCAGAGCAGAGGCAGCCTCACTGCGTGGCAACAAGGCTGCAGAGGGATTTGTGTCCGGATTAGCCGCGGTGGCTTCTGCCAATTCCTGCATCACGTACCTGCCCTTAATTGCTAGGGCAGCCTTGCCACGCTAACGAGCCCTGCTTGATCCAAAGCAGCTCCCTGAGGAACCACGGTAGCATCTTGCCCCAGACGGGCCACCCAGCAAGGGGACTGCAGATCACACCGGGCATGGAGCCCCCAGGCAGGGATGGGCCCTCACGGATGGCTGGAATGAGATCCGGGAACACGCAGCATCCGGAGCGGCAGCACGAGGAAGGACACGGGAGAATAAGAAGCGGCCGAGTTGTGAAAGGCCCTGCAGGCAAGGAAAAGATACTAAATTTGATGAGGTTGAGGAAGGGAGCCAAAGGAGGAATAAATAGAGCTAATGAGAAAACAAGTATTCACGAGTATTCAAACCCCTTTAACACACTGCTAAACAGCAATAAAAAGGCAATTAGAGTTCCGAGATGCATGGGAGATAATTGCACGCACTATAAATAGGTGGTGGGAAGACTGTCCCGCTCGGTAGGATCTGATTCACTTTTGGGGTTACACAGACCGGAATAGGCTGGTGTGACACAGCTGAGAGAAGAGAGATTACAGGAAGAACTTCTACCACACATCTTTGTGCATGAAAGATGCAGTAAGCAAGGGCTCGGTCATGGAGGCTTTGGAGGTCTTAGCTTGAGGAATGCAAAACTAAAGTTCAGCAGCAGACATATAAAATAACCTTAGAAATACCATTTTTATGCCAATAGCATGTACCTCACCAGCATTTGGACACTTCACTGGCTCATGGAGAGATGCTGTGACCATACTGTGACCCCAAATCCCACCCTACCTGCCTCTTACGAGCATGTGCACACCAGTACCTGCAACAGCATCAAACTGCAAGCAGGGAGAGAAGTTTAAAAGTGGAATTCAAAGGCCAACCCAAGCACACCTGGGCACAGGTAGGCAGGGCTCCCACGACTTGGTCCCCCAGAGGTGTCGGGTACAACCCCAGGAGGTGCCTGCATTTCAGCACAACCCATACAGGATCCTCACAGCCCGGGCGAGCAGACTGCTCACTATTTAAAGAGCAACCTCTTTGATGCTTTGGGGGATGGGAGAAGCCTTTCACCTTCTCCCTTTCTCTCCTGAGGCAGCTAGAAGCTGGAAGAGAAAAAGAGCATCTTGGAGATGCTCTTGGTTCAAAAGCAGAACCGAGCACTGGATGCACTGACACCTGAGACAACAGATCATCTCATGAGCCTCACTACCTTTGTGGAGTTGTTTTCTGCGGTTCAGATCCTGCAGAACAGTTGTGCAGACTCACATCTCGGGGCAGAGAAGGTATCAACTTCTCTGCTTGGCTTCTGCAGGGATCACAAACACACAGACAGGTCTTTTCCCTCCAGCACTGCCCTGGAATGTAGGGTCATGGCCCAAGAAAGCTACAAAGCACAAAAAAAAGGGGAGAAGAAGCTTTACCTAAGAACTGGGAACAACATCATCCTCTAAGGAGTCACCCTCCCAAGCAGAAAGTCATTCACAGACCTCGGCACCAAGTGTGGCTACTTGCAAAGCCGCAGGGAAAGGCAGGGAGAAAAACTCTCAGCTCCAAACACCCCCTCATGCAGGTGTCCCTGCACTGCCCTCTCCTTCCTGCAAACTCGCCCTTGGAGCTGCTTTGCCCTCCTGAACAGGAGGCGCACACAAAGGCTCTGCAGCCCCAACTCTGGCTTTTTCCTTGGCTACACATCAAAAACAAACAAGCAAACAAAAATCCATGCAGCTCAGACAGCTGCATGTCCCCAGATCACAGCAGCAGATGGTTTCTGCCTGCAGGTCTTGCTTGCACAGGGTGGTCTGTGGTGCTGGGTGGGGGGGCACCAACGCTGTTTTTTGCAGCAGGGAGTCAGTGCTGCCTTGGGCCAGGCAGCCTGGCCGGGGCGCGGAGCAGCTCGCTGTGCCCTTCCTTCCTCCTTGCACCGTCACCATGCAGGTGAGGAGCAGCTGGCTCCTGCTGCATCACCCCATTAACCTCCTGCTAAGGCCCTGACGAGTCTTTAATCTCTGATTACAAGGGTGGGAGTCGTCTGCTGGGAGGGGAGGTAGATCTATATGTCTAGGCAATAAAGGCAAACTCTGAGTTGGCTCCATGCAAAGCATGCGTGCCCTTTTGCTGGAAGGGGAAGGGGTATGAGCCTTGTAGAGCACATCCACCCTCGCTTGATATTCTGATTGCATGATGCCCTTATCACTTCTGGGCTGCCTAGACCCTCTGCTATGGAGGTGCAAGAGCCTCTATCCTCACTGCCACTCACCACCAGGTGACCAAGGTAGAGTCTGTCTTGTAAAAACTAGCTCCCCTTTCACATTAACAGAAGACCCAATAACAACCCCAAACAGCTTAATTTAATTGCTCACAAATAATCTGATATCAGGGTTCTGATATTAGGGGTTTTTTTTCCTGCACTGCTGTGCTGCATTAGCTGGGCAGCCTGTCTGCGAGTGTCTCCTTGGGATTCGAAGCACCAGTCTGGCTGGCTAGGAGACGGGTGCTGGAAGGAGCACCGAGGACACCTGCAGAAAAATCCAATCACTTTATTGGAAGAAAAAAGGTTTTGACACCAAACCTGCCTCCTTTTTGAACTAAGGTGTTTAACATCATCCATCACTCTAGTCAGCAAGGTGTCAAATTTCCGGGCAGAGCTAATACTGTCCCGTCCCTTCCCGCTCCCACGTGTGGCCGCGCTGTCCTGCAGCCTCCGCTTCCTTCACTCTTCGGCTTCATCCATCCCTGGGAGTCACAGAGCCGGGTTGGGTCAGTGCACCCCGTGCACCCAATCGATTGCAAACAACCGGCACAACTAATAAGCCTCTGCAATTCCCACAAACTTGAGAATATCTGCAAACTCACTGTGCTGTCCTCCCCAGGACATGGAGTCAAATTCAGCAGCTATCGCTTGCACGGTTGATGCAATTCCCAAGGCAGCAATCCAGAAAGTGCAGGAATGGGTAGATCCCTGTAAACCATTTCTTAATAAGCAGGAATTGATTGCTGGGATGTAGGCTACACCTGCACAGCTGCTCACAAAGTGGCAGGAGACAACATATAAAGCCCATTTAATTTCAGCTTTCTCATATACCCCTAGAAAGCAGTCTTGCCTTCCTACTGCTTTCCTCTCCGATGCCAGCCAGGTGACTGGGAGCCAAAAACACGTCCCAGTTTAGCCAACAGGACCATGAGAGTCTATGGCTGGCAACAACGAACACAAAGTTGTATAACATGTAAATGACATGTTGATTCTGCAGTTTAAATTCTACAAAAACACCTCTATCAGCATGAACCTCAGGCAAATGATACAGAAATATTATCACTGAAAGAGCATATTCAAAGAACAATTGCTCATATCAAACATTTAGTGACTGCACATACCCTCAATTTCAAAAATTATGGCCCATTTGATCTAGAAGAAAAGTCAATCAAAGCACTCTAAGCATCCATAAACCCCAAGGAACTTCCTCCTAAACGAGCACAAGATCAGGCTGCTCCATACATTTTTTTTCAGCAGCTACAGGGCAGTGACACAAGGAAATTCTCCAGAAATCAACTTCTGAGGCACCTTGTGCTGCTCTATTTCCAAGGATGCTTTAGCAGAAAGAGCTGGAAACAAATCCCACCTTCCAGGTGACAAACAAACTTGCTCCCCACCAAGGCAGGCCCCTTTGCTGCTTTTAAAGATTCTCTTCTACCTTAATAAGTATTAATTTTCAATACTAAAACATAGATGGTTCCTAGAGATAGTTTTAGGGGCAAAAATGCTTTGATGAAGCCACTAGCAGAATTCACATTGACATCACCTGAGACTAAAATTCCGCTCTTCAGCTTTACTGCCTACACCTTACTCTAGTATATACTGATTATACTATTGTACTTTGCATGTTCCTTGGGTTTACATAGTTAAGTAGTAGTATGATGGTTAGCAGGTACCCCTCTGGACAAAAAATGTGCAGTAGCTATAAAGGGTTTGTACACATGCACATTGCTAGTACCACTAATGTGATGCCTGGGATCCAGCTGCTAAATGACCCTATAAAAAATAAAAGACTGCTCCAGCTAACAGAAATTACACAGGGAAATGACTTGCTGACCGCTTCTCGCTTAGGTGAACTGAGAACAAGTGACTCATAATTCAGCAAAAGGAATTACAAGTTATGCAAAAGGCAAAGTGCTTCTGGGAGAGCGTCTAGACTATGCAAAGCAGGGCCATAAATAATGTTTTTGGTAAATGACGGGCTTTAGCAGGGGTTGGAGCTGCATTATCTGATGAGATTTCTCCACTGGTAGTTCATAACATCTCTGGCTGGAGAGGTACCACCCACAATAATTGAATCATTGGGCTACAGATCGGCAACTGCGAAGTTTTACAACAGCCAAAATCCAAGCCCGCAGCCTATTTAATTACCTGCCTCCCAATTCAATAAGCTGCAAGGATATAAATAGACAAAGTATGACAAAAATTTAATATCTGCTCGAATTAGATTAAGATAAGGCACTGACAAAATGAATGATGAGTGTTTAACTGAAAATAACCATTTTCTGTCGATTCCAGGCAATTAGTTGAGTGCAGCGATCATGAGTTTTTCCGCACTGCAAGGGAACATCATTGCTGCAACGTTCCCAACTCTCTTGTCCACGTAAGTGTCTCCTGAGCAGCACTGAAATGTGGCTGGGGTTTCAGGGCTGGCACCGATCCAACCTGGGAACATCCCCGAGATCCAAGGCACACACACGAGCTCCCAGGAGATCACTGAAGATCCAGCCCCAACTTTTCTTCCTGCATTTCTGTGGACACAGCACTAACAACTGCCTTGCTAAGCTCACCGGGTTAGGCCGAGCTCTCCGACAAGTTCAGAGCTTTGCACGGGGCCCAACTCACGCTTTAGACCTGCCTGGACCTTGCAGATCTTGCAGAGCACCCGAGGAAACCAAGCACTGCACAAAAAAGGAAAACAAACCAAACCAAAGAGCATGTGGCCTGTTGTATCCCGCCTCTTGTGGCCCTGGGAACTGAGGAAAATCCCTCCTCCAAGGGTTTCTTGAGTCCAGCAGGACAGAATCCAAACATAAATCTCAACTGCTTTAGGGGAAAGCTGCTAAGACGGATCCCAACACCACCTGAGTCACAGTCTGTCCCAAGGGCTCAATGTGCCAGTAGTTTGAAGAGACAACTCATTTAAACATGGCATGGGAGGAACAGTTTATCCAAGCAGCGATCGTGAAGGAATATGTGATTATTTGAAAGGATCTACTAGCTTTACTATGCTCCTAACTGCTGCAGCACCGCATGCATGACAAAATGGCAGCAATTTGGTATTTTAAGATGCACTGTAACTGATTTAACAGCATTTCTGATCAGCATTAACACCTGTTCAGCATTAAGCACATTAAGCATCACAATTCAGCAAAGCACAGACTCCAGTGACAATTTTGGTAACGCACCCTCTGTCATCCCACCGGCTCAGACAGGCATCCAAGTCACAACCATCTCCACGAGGAGCAGCTCTGGGAAACCACAACTGCCCAAGCTGAACTTCATTGCTCCATTGCCCTGCTGGGAATCACCATTAATCTCATGTGCACTGACTCTTCCCCAGCAATGCAGAGGAGAGAAGCACTGCTGGAAAATGACATTACAATCAGGACTGCCTTCATGTCTGGCCTAGCATGCTCACCACACTTTATTTTCCAAGGAATTCTTCGTGTTGCCCTTTTCCAAGCGTGTTTTCAAGGGGATGTTGATCATCTGAAGATCTTCCTCTTTATGCTATCTGGAAGGAACAAGCTCCAGTTCCTGTGCTGCGCTGTGTATTTGGTCTGCTGTGTTTTGAAGGAACGGTGAGTGTATCTGAAAGAGATGCAGCCCACATCCTCCCAGCAGCATCCAAGTAGGAGCCTACGCCTGCCTTGCAGCAGACCAAGAGTCAGGGCTTTCACAGGGAAAAAAATAAGTACATGAGGAAAAGGAGCACGAGAATTTCTTCGGTAAAAGACGACACACGCACTGCCCGAGCTCCCCAAGCTGCTAGCAACGCTCTCCTCTCCGAAGCAATTGGGCTCAAGCAGGGAAATGCACAGGCCACTGGTGGATGCTTCAACTCCACTTCCAGCAAGCCAGCATGAGCGAGAGAAAAGGCTAAATACCTGGCTTGCTAATTGCTTGCCCAGGATGTACCATCTGTGGCATCAAAACACATCGTTCTGAGCAAGGGAGCTCACAAAGCCCTGTTTCCTGATGATTTGTACCTGCAGGCCAGAGGCTTTGGGGTCTCCTAAGGTGTAAGTTCTTCCTGGAGCTTTCCCTCCAGGGCCTCATATTCCTAAGGGCTTTCCTCAGATTCTCTAGTGTCTTGTAAGGGCTGCCCTCACACTGCCACCTTCCTCCTGGCTGGGGTACTTCTCACCTGACCCCCTATTTTCACAGTTTTAAGGGACCTGGTATCTTGCAGACCACTGTCTCCCTGCCAAAGGTACCTGGAAGTCCTAAATAGCTTTAAAGAAGTAATCTAAGAATGAAGGGAGACAGCAGAAACAGGTATCTAATGAGCCTTTTTATCCTTAGGAAATAAAGCTGGTGAAAAGTAAATATATTTACAGGTATGAAATGACAAGTGTATATTTACTCAAGTGAAGCCTTAGCACAGAAACATCAAGGTACATGCGAAGTAGAGGTGTTAGTTTGAACATGCTGATCTGCAAACACTTTCTACCGTGTTTCTGAGATTTCTGGGGTGTTAAGATCAGGAAAAACACCAACTCTGGGCAGCAGGTGCTTGAATTCAGCTTGGAATTTGAAACAGAGTTTGATATTGGTATAAATAAGCAATGATATTGCGCCCACGTGCAGTAGATACTCAGCTAAGCTGTCCATTCACACAGCGTTACCGTTCTCCTCGTCTTACGTATGTTATAATTTAATGGAATTGCATGTAATTATCTTTCTGTTGTAACGGCACCTTAAATACACCCTTGCCTGCGTTGAGGGGGAAGCCGCAGTGATCTGCAAGCGATGCAAAATGCCAGGCTGTGTTTTCCAGCCCCAGGAGGCTTCTCCCGGGCAGGCTGCTGCAGCAGCAGGACCAGTGCGTTACCTCGGGGCACTGCCACCCCGGGGCTGGGGACAGCAACCCCTGCAAGGCTGCAGCCCACGGGGAGGCTGTGAGGGGCAGGAGATGCCACTCACGTGCACGGAAGGAAGCAACATCCCAACCCGCTGGTGATGGGGAAACTGAGGCAATAGGTCCCACCAGCACAGGGCCAAATCCCCTTTCTCTCCTCCTTTTCCACCCTCAGGATTTGCTGGCTCCACCCTGCTGACCCTTCCAGCATCTGCTGCTTCAGCCATTAGGGAAGGCCTGCAAAGAAACAGTCCCCGTAGAGATCACTAAACTCAGTAGAACTGTGGAAAAAAAGCTATGCTCAAGAGGGAGGCAGTCCAAAACACTTCACTTTTTGGTCTCCTACTGAAATATGCCATGGCTGGGCAAGCTAGGAAAGGAAGGGTTGTTTTTTCCCCTGGAATAATCTGTGGGAGGGCAGTAGATCTCACGGAGCCCAATAATAACTGCCCTTGCTCCAGCAGGGCTTTAATTGACCTTAATAGGTGCCCGAGCTAAGGAAAAAGGACAAAGATCCACTCCTAGGAACCACCACACAAATGGATATAGAAGTATACAGAAGAAGAAAACACAAAATGATTTCAGCTTTTAAAGGGAGAATTCAACTCGACGTGCATTGTCAAGTTAAATTTAGCTTCCCAAATTCCATCTCATCGCTGAGGCTGAGGGGAGATGGTAAGCCCCTGAAAGGCACCTATTTTAGTTCTCTGTATGAATAAGCAAAACTTATCTTCTACTGTGATCATTTCCTAGAAAATGGACTGTTTTGTCCCAAGATCCCATTTAACCCTCTCATTCCCTCACGTATCCTGCTAGTTTACCATTTTTCTCATTACTCCTTGCTTTTGCCTCACCTGCACATCATTGCCCCCTCTTCTCTTTCTCTACTCTCCCCAGCTCTTTGCAGGGCTGTGTTTTGATTTCACCAGCCACTATTTGCCCTTTCCAGTGACTTATCTCCAGACAACTAAGGCTCTGCCTGCTCCCCTGTAAAAACTCCTTTCCATTCTCAGCTCACTTTCACATGACAAACATCTGCTGGGTTTGTTCTGCTTCTTGTAACCGCTGCAAAAGTAGCAGTGACTTAAATTTCATTTTCTTTTTGTGATCTGAAGACATTATACAGGAAGCAAAAGCCAAGAGGTCTTTGAAAGTCCAAAACCTGCAGAAAAGGGTCACGGGTGAAAAAGGCAACGTATAAAAACATCCCCTAACCTTCAACTGTGCATTTCACTCAGCAAACAAAGGCAGACCGCTCAACCTCTAAGCAACAACAGCTTGTCCTATATTGCCTTTAGACTACATGCAGCGCTGATACACTTCCCTACCTCCTTATGTTGCAATGACTAATAATAGTTCTGTAGTGCAGCAGAACTGAATGAATGTCATCTGCATCAATCCATCCAGGAGTCTTCCTGGTTTATAAAGGTCACTTGTGCACACGGAACAGTATCGGGATCAAAACTGCAGATCAAAACTTAACAAAAAATGGGAATGAGCAGCCAGTCATGCCTGAAAGATGTGTCCCATTAGGGACCTACTCAGGCAGCCACGAGAAGAAAGTCGGATGTTTTTGGCTCGAGCGTAGCTGTATCCACATCCCGGAGGAACCTAATTCCTGCTCCGGCCTAGGAAGATCCGGTACCTTGGAGGAAGGACAAGTGACTAATGGTGGAGCTGGCATCACCTGTCCCTGCTTGCAGGTGCATCCTGCTCCGGCCACGGAGACCAGGAGGTCCCTTCTCCGTGGCCGCCACCCGGGCCGTCCTGCCGCCTGGGGAGACATCGGCAGGTCCTCCTGGCATCGCGCACACACGCGGGCGACAAGTTGAACCCAGGCTTTGCAGAAGCCAGGCTTTGCAGAAGCCAGGCTTTGCAGAACCCAGGCTTTGCAAGTCCCCAAGCCGGTGCTTGTGCTCCCCGCTTCGCGACGAGCGCGGCACGAGCGCAGAGCCGGCCGTTTCCAGCAACGTGACCTATTTTCCTCCTTTGGACAACCCCCAGGCAGCCCAAACCCCCGAGTTCCCTGAATCCCCAATGCTCCCAGGCGGGGTAACCAAGCGCGTGCCCTGGGCCAGCGCGCGGGCGTCCCCGGCCAGGAGCAGCCCGGGGAGCAGCAGGAAGGCACCGCGCGGGCCAAGGTGCCCTGCGCCGGCGTCGCCCTTGGCGGGCCCGGATGGAAGGGCACGACGGGGACGGGCGTTTGGGGGCAGATGGAGGAGCGAGGGGACGGAGGGCAGCGGGGACTGGCTGCGGAGCGGGCAGGGGACTGGGGGGCAACAGGGGAGTCTAAGGGGGGTAGATGGAGCAGCATGAGGATGGGGGGCAGCAAGTGCTGGGGCAGGCGGGAGAGGGCGCGGGCGGCGCCGGGCCGGGCCGGGCCGGGCCGGGCCGGGCCGGGCCGGGCGGTACCTTCTGCTGCCGGCGGGCCATGTCGGTGGGCTGCTTGGCGTTGAAGGGGTAGGCGATGCAGCGCATGACGAAGACGTAGAGCTGCAGCTTCCTCTTCCTCTCCTCCTCCTCGCGCTGCAGCCGCTCCAGCTCATCCTTCTCCTTCTCGCTGGCCACCGAGGGGCTGGGGCTGGCGGGCCGCGCCGCGCCGCCGCCGCGCCCGCCGGGCTGCAGCCCCCCGCCGCTGCC
>JAVCKT010010480.1:0-22224 GCA_032273925.1 Rhynchotus rufescens | reverse complement strand
TACAAAACTGCTTTCTAATGTGCTGATCTCAAAAAGCTCTTTTTCCCGCTAAACTATGCCTTGTCCTGTGCTCTAACTGCTAGGCTTTTATGTCTTTTAATATCATACCAGGAGCTCCATAGCTTCTCATTGCCCTTGAGATGGGAAAATTCATCTGCTTCCATTTTCAAAATGGCCAGGAGTCCTGCCAGAGCTCATTTAACAGGTGAACAGGATAAAGAAGAAATTCACAGCTAACTGGGGATATGCTCCCTATCCCAAAATGTCTAGTGAAATCAGAGCTATATGTATCTACGTTAGTGGCGATACCGGGTTCTTGGACTGTTTCTGACCCTGGCGGAAGGTGGGTGTTGGGTTTTTTGTTGCTAATTTTCTACATGAAAGGTCTCTAGATTGTTGGCAGAATTTCAAATGCACAACGTTAACCATGTTACAGGCCATACCTTCCAATAATTAGCTAACTTACAGTTTTTAAAACAAACATAGTTCACTAGAATGTGTTCTGGGTCTGCCGATTGCGGAAACTATATATACGTACACATACGTATACATATACACGTACATATATATATATGAGAGTGGTGAAGGGTAAAATACCTCAGGCTGCACATTTTTTTTTTCTGATTTACAACAAGCAATAAGCATAGCATTCCTGGAATATCAGAAATACTGAGGTACTGATCTGGGTTATGGAAAGGATGATATTCTATGTTCAATTTGGATATCAGCATCATTCAACTCCTAAGGCCCTGAGGGCACTCAGGGCGGGAGGGAATACAAGATGGAAGCAAACACAGGAAGCAGCATGTTCAATGCAAAAGCAAGTCTTCTTAGGACCGTAATGAGCAAACTCCACTGAAATTTGATGAGACAGTTTAAGACATTGACATCCTCAGCTGTCTATTTGATTTCCACAGCTCAGCGGGCAGAAGGGCGAGTGCTCAGCTCTCTCGGCTCTGTTAGCCCAGGCTGTCAGGGAATATGGTTTCCAGCTGGAGGCCTGGACTTTGCCGTGCAGTGCCAGCTTGGCTGCCTTTCCTGGCCTGAAAGTTGCCTTTGGTAGAGAGGCGGAAAATGAGACAGGAATAATAAATCATGTCCACTGTATTTGCCACGGTTGTCTGTCATTCTCTGGAACTGTAGGTAAATCACAAAATAATATGAGCAATCATCGTTGCTGTCTATAACACTTGAGTGAATTCTACCTTCTTTTAAAGGCAAGTGAAAGAGAGATGAAATATCTTTCTCTGCTCCCTGGAAGGCAATAGAGGAATTCTGAAAATTCCCCCAAAAGCTAGTCTCTTTCAGCCCTTAATATTTCTTAAGGGCTGCCCTCCTGAATAAATCCAAGGGTGATTCTAGGGAACACAAAGTGGGTATAATTTAATTCTACCTTCATCAGATCATCCTGCACATTCCAGCCATCTAGAGCCTTCTAGACACAAAGAAATTAATTGCAGCAGGTGTCCTCAACGTAGGAGAACGGAGCAGAGTTGCTGTGGGTGGCACAGCAGCAAAGAAGAGAGTAGACTCACTGTTCAATTTGGCTCTTTTGCATTTCAGTGATACTGGTTGCCTGAAATTGTGATACTTCCTTAGAGTAATTTGTATAATAAGAAGCATTGGTATTTAAGTATCAGTAATGCTCATATGGTTTTTCTGATTGATTTTGACAGACATTTGGTACTTTGTGCTACTCTTCAGTCCCTGTTGACGTGTCAGTAAAGGCAGAGAAGAAACTAGCAACACCCAGAGGAACAGAGAAGTTGTTTTAAAAGTGGAATCAGTGTTTTTAGGTTGACTTCTTGTCTCCTTTTAATGTGTTTCAGGCTTATGAGAAACTATTGATTCCCAGAGCTATGAGAAATGCAACACAGGAAAGGCAAATGTCCTGTTACGGAAATTCATGAAAAACTCGATCTACAGTGTTTTACTTAAATGCATATAGATTAGCGAAAGTTTTCTTTGCGGAAGCACTAGGTTTTTCATTAAGATAAAATTTCTAGCATTAAAAGCCTAGAGCTAAAAGAAAAGAGGAAATATTTAATAAGAGAAAAGCTCTAAACCTTTGAGATTCCATGCACCCCTTAATAAGATGAAAGTAACATTTTGAAGTCTTAGGCTCACTTAGGAACATTCTGAGGTGTGCTGTTACCACATCTCCGCAGCTTTTTCGCCCTCAAGAGCCATTTCAGATCTTTTTGTGGTATGTTTAACAATACACTTAAAAGATTACCACTTAATCTAGTTAAGTAACTTTGACTTCAAGCAAGTGTCTATCTGTCCATCCAGCTGCTTATTACTTTTTGTGTCTGTGGAAAAGAAAGGAAGTGAACATCACCGAGGGAAAAAACGTGACAACAAAGTCTGATCTTATTCAGCTCTTCATGCAGCTGTGAATTTTACTAGACAGAATTCTTAGTAGATGGATTATTGCCATTAATTCCAATGGGAGCAAAGCTGTATCCGGAATGCCTCATTTTCTATGGTTGACTTTATTTCAAATGAAAAATGTCTCTGGCTATGAAGAACTGAAATAAATGAAAGTTTTTGTCTGCGACTTCAATGGCAGCATAATGGAATCTGAAGCACCACACTTCCAGTCACTGGGGATATGAGGCAAGGTGGTAGGGACACGTTTGAAGAATGTGAAGGCATCTACAGATATAGCACCATTCAGCAGCCTCCTTTTCTCCCATTCAGAATGCAGCTAACTTTGCTCTAAAGCATGTTACTAACATGTCACCAGTTACTGTAGCTAATACAAGTTGGAAAACTGTGGATAACCACAAGGACCTTCTAGATTAGTATGCTATAAATGTAGCCAACTTTGGTTGGAATTCCAGAGCCTCCAGTTCCTCATGTCAATATCCTTTCACTTTTCATTTTGCAGACCAAATTTGCAGAGAATGGAAATAAGGCTGTAAGGGCAGCCCTTATTACAGCTTCTCTTAAATTTTCAAATGATATTCCCTTGTGAAAATCAGTTAAGAAACCAAAAAGGATGACACTGATCTGCATGATAGGAATAAAAAGATCCCCTTAAAATTGTACTGTTTAGCACTAAAGAGAGAGCAGCAAAACACTCATTCTTGCAGAAAATGCACCTATGGGGCCGATTCAAAGTCCCTCAAATACAAGGGGAACACCTTTGCTGACTCTAGAAGTCTTTGGAGCTTCACTCATTCTGTAAGCCCTGAACTTTCTATCTTCGTCCTTTGGGGCAGCAGAGAACGGCAAATAGCTTTGAAATATCTTCTAGTATTTTAAATTTATGGTACATGCCCAGGGTGCCTAAAATCCTTACAGACTTAGATGGATTTCACCAAACACCAACTGACCGAGCATTATTTCTGCCTTACTTGAGATACTAGAGATATTTTTCCAAAAGAAAGCAGTTTAGAACATTTCTTTGGTAATCACAAAGTGTCTCTTCACTCTTTGTACAAAAAGTAACAAATGGCAGAGCTTTCTGTTTGTTTATTTTTTAAAAATCTCTCAAATGAGCTTTGCACAAGGCAGCAGTATTTCACTGAAGGGGGAACTGAGGCAAAGTGCTTCAGGTTTATCAGATCCCTTCATGCAGCTCTGACTGACTGATATCACTACTGTTCACTTAATAGTGAGAAAATGCTTAGATGTTTCCATGGAGAATTAAAAGTGCAATTTCTGCTGGGGAGAATCCCAGCCTCAGAAGTCTGACAGTACAAGAAATGGAAATGTCATTCTAGAATGGAAATTCTTGTTACTGGACATATTCTTTTCACAGACACAAAGGTATGTCTTGGAATAATTAAAGTTAATTAAGTTGTTACATTGCTATTTAAAACAGTAAGATTTCATTTACATTAATAACTTAGCTACATGTACGTACATGGTGTGATCTCTACCAAAATTAGTAATTGCGACTGGATTAGTAAGCAATGGCAGTAAAATCTTGCCTGCAGGAAAGACACTGAATTTGAAATTTGTTTACCTGAGCAAAATGTAAGTCTTACTATTTTTCTAACCAGGTTCACTATTTTCACAGCATTTATTTTCGTCAGTTTAATTAGCTTTGTTGCAACAGTATAAACCTCTGTATATATGTCTAAAACTCTGATGCAAGTAAAGTAGGCTTTCACATGAGTACGTTTCCATCTTCAGTCTAAGGTGTATTTTCTCTCCCATATAATGCAATAGACACCTTCAGAAATGTGATCACTTCCATGTCCTTTCCCGGAGGGACCCAATAAAGTTCCCATCGGCTGCCTCTGAAATTTCCATCCTTATCCACTACCTGTTATATTCTGACATTCAAATTTGGTACATTTCCTATCATAAAAACTCACCTAGTATTGAAGAAACATGAGAAAAAAGAAGAAATTCAAACCGGAGCGATGACACAAAATGAAAGACTTGAATTAGCAAAGCAATGACTCTACAACATCTTCTCTCATCTATATGCTAAACATTTGGATTGCACTCTCAGTTAACAAATTCTTGGAGGCTTTTATTCACTGTAAAAATAAGCACCACAAATGCAGCCAAGCTAGTCCATTTAAATAAGCATGAAAATGGGACTATTTCACAGATAGACAAATATAGTAAATATTTATACATGCAGGAATAATAATGACAAAAACCTATAGACGACAACCCCAGAAAACAGCTCGTGCATACAGACGTATTTATATTTTCACCTCTGATCTAAGTCAGTGCTCCATAGCAGGAATGCATTGAATCTTAATTATTACTATCCTTATTCCACACCTCAGATAACAAAGGACACTGGATCACCAGCTTGTGCCAGTGGCATGGAGACTGAACACTAAAATTGCTAACCCCCAGTTTAGAGGATCCAACTACCCCTTTTCTTTTAAAAATCTGCAAATCCGGAATTCAATACTCCTTGCAACAGAGCAAAGCTCAACACTTTTCAGTTTACATTTAAAACAGTATTCTTCTGGTCACACTATAAAGCGGTTTCTTCGCTAGTATTGGTAGCATCTCCCTATTTGGGGCTTGGGTTTGTTTCTAACAGTCTCATTAAGGGTGACTTCCCGCTGAGATACCTGCAAAGACCTGCCCAGGGCGTCACAGCTGCCTGTTGCAAAGCCTGAAACCCTAACAGTAATGAACTACTTCTGTGTAAGGGTTGCCATACAGGGAGGCACCACACACCAGTGAGTTTTCTATGTGAACAAGTTCTTTCACACTGCAAGGCTTTGATTCAAGAGACCACTTAACATATATCCAGGCTCTAGTGAAAAACTGCAAATTAAGCAAACACTTCAGGGCTTTCCTGCAATGAGGGTTAATGAGGGTAGAAAAAGATAGGGCGATGTTTAATTAACACTATTGCTAAATGTCCTTCTCATGCACTCTACGAGTATTTCAGGGTCCACAAAAATACCTGTCATGCAAAACTCCTCAGCTACAGTAGGTGAAACCCCACAGACCTCAGTAAGAGGTTTCTGCACTGACTTTCCACCTATGTAAATGCAATAAGCCCATATGAGTAGGTCGGTCAAATTTTGCCTTTAGAGGTGCAGTCTTTTTTTTTTTTTTCTCTCTCTCTCCTCTGAAAGCTCGATTTGGTGGAAAAAGTCAGAGCTTTAGGAGAACTCTTGAAACTTGTTCTCTTAAAAGATCATATCCTGCTCATTTAAGTTCTCGTGCAAAACTTTAGACGGGCTTTGGCAGTAAGTTCAGACAGTCTGTGTTGCACTGAAGAGCACATCCTGTTCTTTGCAGTGAGATGTCTGACATGTCTGGACACAGACCTCAAAAGCTACTGAATTTGTGTCAGCAGAATGTCGGACACTTTCCGACAATCTGTAGGAGATGAAATGAGAGACAGTAATTGATCTTTTTCATATATTGCATGTGACTGAAGTCTGGAAAATAGGAGGATAGATCTTGTAGTTATAAATAATAAAATGGAGTCAACTGATCTGTTTCATTATTAAAGAATACACACATCAATTTTCACTATACTGCTGCTGAACTTCATCTAAGAGAAAGCTAAGACATTACAAAAAACACATGAAGAATCACATGAAAAGAAACTTAAAAAAGAAAAATGTGAAAGGTCCATCTGACAGCATTAAAATCTTAAAGAGAAAAAGATAAGTGAAAAAAGAAATTTAAAGGGACTGACAATTGCAGTGATGCTGTTTCAGTATGCGATACTCATATGGAAGATTGAAAGAACAGATGGCGGCGAGAATGAATCCAGCAGCCATTCAATACACACTTATTTGGGCCTCTGGAGACTATTGTTAATTTTTTCCTTATCCCCTACCACTGAGGGCCTGGGGTAATCTATTATTGCTCCAGCAATTTTGTCTTCTTCTCTGTCGCCTAGGAAGGGCTATCAATACTAAAGACAGGCCTAAGCTGCGTGATTAAGATCATGATCTGGATTTCAAATGTTCAACATTTACACTAAGTTTAAGAGAAGGGTTTTTCTATTCAATGTACACAGAGATACATAGACAAAGTGTGAAACCTGAATCTGGGTTTGAAGTTTGAAATAGTGCAATCAGTATTTGGGGAGCAAATAGGTACTGTGCAATTGCAGTTTGATTCAGACTCACCTAATCAATAGGGATGTGTACAGATATGCAATACACAACAATATAAACATTTCATAAACTATATATCTTGATTTTTTTTTTTTTTTTTAACACAAAGTGAGCAAGAGACAGAGGATCCCAGGGCAACAGCTATCCCTCTGGAGCAACGGATCGTACACTTCAAAAATTGTTTCCCAGGCACCTACTATCCCCGTGAATACATGGCATAAGGCATATAACAAGTGGAATTAATAATAATTTTTTACAACTGATAGATATGCTTTGTTATCATATTAAAAAAAACTTCCTCTACCTCAAAAAATATCTTCAAAGAAAACACAAGGAAATCTTGGGTGATAAGGAAAAGATTTTGAAGCGAAAATATGTGCGAGCCTTTCTAATCTGGAAATGTGTGATTGGAGATTTTTCACTTATTTATAACCCAAGCAACCTGTCAGAAAGGGTGAAATAAAAGCAGGATGGCAGCCAAAGGCACCATACAAGTGTCTGTTACACCTGTTTCAGCTACTCGTGTCACTGATGACAGTCAGTATTTAAATATATAATAGATGAGATTGGATGCAGGATGCAGTAACCCCTCTTGCTACAACTGCAAGATCATCCTTTCTCTGACCTGTGAGAACAGACAAATGCGGCCTCGAGGACCGCAACGATTTTCTCAGAATACCAGAGAAGCTGGGGGCACTGCACAACAGATGTTCAGGCACCAGCCTTGCACTCTACTCCCTTATTTTAGTAAGAAGTCAGGCCAGCATCATGGACCTGCCAGTGGTTTTAAAAAAGGTAAAGAAAATGAGGGGATGAATTGCCTTAATTCCCATGAAGACCACGAGAGGTCACTGCAGGAATCTAGACCACAATTTCTTGCAGAATTTCAAAGAATTCACTAGAAAAGACCGGCTTGGTAAAATTACCTTTTCCAAACAAACAAATGTGTTTCATCACCCGCATACATTTCAAAGGTTATTTACAATTGATTCATAAAATAAAGAAGCTTAAGGTTTGTATGATTTAAATATATCACTGATCCAAAAATCAAATGAATGACTTACTGTACAAATAAGAAACACTAGGATTTGAATTCTAAATTATACGTATATGTTTATATATGCGCACAGAGACACACTGAGGCTGCATCACGGATTCAAATTTGGAGCCTGGCAGGTCTCCCTTCCTCCCCATTCCATGCCCTGCCTCGGTCAGGGAAACAAGGCCGGCGCGCTGTCCCCCTCCTGCAGCGCTGCCTGGCAGGCTGAGGGGCGGCAGCTGCACCGGAGCAGGCCCTGGGGATTTGGAGCAGGGTGAAACCAATGGCTCAAGTTTTATATCTCAGAAGTGCTAGAACAGAGCAAAGGGACCAGATTCTTACAGAACTACTCCCCCTCAGAATGCAAACAAGCAGGCAAATAAGACTGACAATGAATTCTAAAGCTGTTACTGATTGAAATCAAAGCAAGGGATGCCCAGAGCTCAATTCTTGTCTTAACTTTGATTTGCTGAAACATTTTTTATTACTCACTACTTACAGTGTCAGCTAAGTCCTGGGTCTCTGTTTATTCCGAGAAGCCTACCGCACACACAGCCAACGTACTGCACAGACTAACTTAGAGAAACTTTAACTGTGTCCTGCTGCCAGTTAGTCTGCTAGCCCTGTAGCTTTCCTTTGATACCGTCATCACATCTGCCTGACATGGTGGGGAGCTTTGCAGTGCAATCAGCTGATTGCTTTAAGCTAAGCTGAGGCCTCTGGTCAGCAAACAGCATGGCAATGTAACACAGCTGCAGGGAGCTTCGGGCCAGACCCTCCCTTAACTCCCCATTACCGACAGAGCCCAGGTTTTCCAGCTTCTGATCAGGTAGCCCATCAGATCTGTTTGATAAGACGTACAAGCCTGGAGGAGAGATATCACAGGAAGAATTTTACCACTGTTTTAGGAAAGGTATTGCAAAGGTGAAATGCTTAGTTAAAAAGTACAGCTTGCTCTGGCCACGGACCTCAGTGTGAGACTCTCGGGCCCCCTTTCACAGCTTGAGTTGCTTCTCTGCATGATCCCCACAATTCAGCATTATGTGCCTGATGCTCACACCATGCCTGCTACACGCCTACATTCTCCAAACAAGCCTGACATTTACTATGCATTTTCCCTAACTGAAGTAATTGCAAAACACTTCTTTCGTGAGAGAAAACTCCTCCAAATGAGGACAATACAAAGAGTAACATAATGAGTTTGTACCTTAGCCATGAGATTCACATTAAAACAGATCCCTAGCGCTTAAGAGAAGCAGCAGAACAAGAGCTGTCAGGCCTGCTCCTACATAATATATTTCATATTTCTGAGGAAAAATAGCTGAATTCTAATTACAATCATGTAGAAAGTCATCCATAAATAATCTTACACAAAGGCGGCTTTACCATGGTTTTCTTGTGCTCTCGTTTTAGTGTTAGCATAAACTGCAACAGCTAATGTACACTCTGAAGTTGCTGTTGAACCAAAGACAATAGGAAAAGTTATCACAGGTTTATTTGATATAAAATTTTTATTTAATGATCCCATTCTTACCCCTACTGTATACTTATATATGGATAATTGCTTTCCATTAGATTCTGATAATGGAGTTTGGATTTTTCAGTGATTGCTGTTAAGCAGAACTTCTTTTAAGTGATACTTTAATGCCATGTTTTTTCTCCGCAATTACATCTAGTGCTTGAGGAACATTTAGTACCGTAAAATGAAATGAATGACTGTGGCGTTTACCAAGAACTGAAACTCCCTGTATCATATGAATGGTATATATCAACCTAGACAGCTGATGAATATCTCTGATACAGTGCATATGGTAGAAATGGCAGCTACTCAACCCTCCAGCACTGGGTGAACCTCTGAATGTTTGAAAACTTCATTTTGATCATCTTCCAGAAACTGAAATAATTATCTCAACACAACCCAACCTCTTGGAGTCTATAAATCAAAGAACAGGTTTTCCTGTAACACTTCTGACACTTCCTTGTTTCATACAAGTTGAAAATGCCAAGACAACAGCCTCAGAACAGGTATGTTCGTATTCTTATTTTATTAGAAATGATTCACTTATCAACACACTCTAGTTCACAATCTTCACCTCACATTGTGCAGGGACTCCAGAAACGCAAACAAGTGTCAACCACTGCCCTTTCAGCTGGCTTGTAGAACCAAAACTCTGAACTCGGTTCACAACTTTTGTATCCTTAAAGCTCACAAGAAATGTCAACAGTTTTGTGTCACAAGTATTTCAGAGCCTTTCTTTTTTTTCTCTCCCCCAAAAATTGCCATGAAAAGCTGTCTAGTTTTATTACAAAAATTGCCCATATTTTTGCTCCTATGCAGACAAGTTTTTATTATCAGTCTGGCCTGAAACTGTATGTGTTGGTATTAGCTACGCCAGCTTTACTACAGTCCTCTACTACAGAAATGTCACTTCCTCCCCACTCCTCCAAATTTGTCTTCCCAAAGAAATAGTAGTTTATAACTATAATTAAAATATAATTGTACTTCCTTCCTTCCCACATTGCACTCACTCACATGAGATTCTCTGCTTTGCAGAGAAACAAACCATTTCCACCTGAACATTCAAGAATGCTCATGTGAACATGCAGGGATTTCTCACGCCTGTATCAGCTGTGTACAGTCAGTCACAATCTTCCCCTCTAGCTTTCCCAAACACTCAGCAGTTAAGGCCCTTATTAACCACAGTCTGGCTGACCATGGGTGAGGACAACGTGTTTCATGTAGACAAGAGAGTCTACCTTGTTGACAAAACCACTATCTAGTGTGGATAACAAGCACAAAAATTTGATTTGCACTTGCTGTTAATGACTTTTCAAAATACTGCTGGACCAAATACATATGGGGAAATCTGTAAAAGGTTTTTATTCTCTTCCACCTATGGATATGCCTCCTGTGCATATACTCTTCAAAGTTAAAGATCATCCTTCCTCTTTCTTTCAGGAGAGGTATAAAATAGTCCTGGAAAAATCTCATGCTAGGTTTTCTATTTCCTTAAAAGGTCAAGTTCAGGCATCTCTAAACTTTGCAACTAATATCTCAACTGAACGCTAGACTTTAAGCTCTTCGCGGCGTACACAGCTGTAATCCAGCCTTTGGTTTCTAGGGACTAAAGATCCCTAGATTAATCTATTTGAAATAATTCATAGAACCTCTTTGGAGAAAAAAAACCCAAAATATTAACATAAAAATAAGTCATATTTCCTGAAAATGAATGAGAACGTTTTGTGATATAAAACAGTATCCCTGTGATGACCTAGACTGATTATTTTAGCACGTTCCTACCTCAGAGTGGCTCTACCCTGCTTCAAAGTACTACAGTGATTTTGTTAAAATTTTTCAGTAGGTTTTCTCAGATTACAAAGTCATTTGTTTTCAAAAATAAGAAAAAAAAAAGCCTCTATGAAAAGGTTCTGAAGAGCTGCGATACTAAATGAATCAAGCCATCTCCTGCAATATTATTACCCTAAACAGCAGCAAAGCCTTTAATAACAATAGAAACGTGAAAATGTTTTGTTACAGTATAAACATGCTTATGAGATATATATGAGTTTTTTGTGCAATCCTTAATAAAATACTTTACGAAGTTGGTTTTAGCAAAGCACAGAAGAACTTTGTAGAAAGAGCCCTAAATGTCTGGAAATTGAGGCTGTCCTAATTTACATCATTTACATCAAAGATAGTTTGTTGCTAGACATTATTTCCACTTAGCTCCATTTCTTTACTGAGGTTTAGTTCTTTCTGTTCCAGATACTGTTTCTCCCTATTCGTTATATAAAAATAAATGGGGCAGGTAACTGGTGATAGGATTTCTAGTTTACAAACCCTGAGGCTGGGACAGGGACATGAAGAAGGCACAGGAACCATCTATACGATATGAAAATACAGCAGGGGAAGGATTTTCGTTTTCAAACCAAGGGGTTTAGCTGCTGGCACTTCTCTGCTACCATGTACACATTTCATACACTCACAGCACAGAGACATGGAACTGATTTAGATGTGAAGTTCATTGCTAAGCTTGGGCTTACTGTCAAATTAATTCAATTATTGCTCAGAATGCTAATTCCACTGATATAAAGAGCAGAAGGAGAGAGAGAGGGAGGGAAAGTGACAGATCAAGTATGTGCATGTGAGTATATGTTACGTGTATACCTCACGTTAAGAGGACTTCTTAACCTGTTCAAGAACTCAGATGTACAGATCTCAGTTTTCTCAGGTGCAGAAAGACTTGTGACAGTTGTTAGGCTATCTAAGAAAGATGATAAACAGCCCAAATGCCTTCATCTTCTCTCTCCTGTAGAATTCTACAAATTCTTTAGAAAATCCAATATCCCAATCAGGATGATACATAGGACTTGAATGGGCACAGGCGCAACTGAATAAGGCAGAAGGCCTTGGAGATTTCTTGAACAAATTGCAGAGACTATAACCCAAAGAAAATATTTTCTCTAAGACTAAATTAGAGCAGTATCATCAGTACATTTGTAAATCCAGGAACAGAGCTTGTGAGGAACCATACACAACCTGAGAATATCCCTCAAGTCCCAGGCAGGGCAATCATGCTCTTAGTGTCCATTGCAAATTTAGTGGCAACCTTGTGCAAGCACGGATGTACTGAAGTATTAGAGCAAGGTCTTAATTAACAGGGATCCACTGTCTTTAAGCTCCTGGTGGTGCTGAGCAGAAGAACAGATGAGAAAGCATGTTACCAGCAGAGATTCCTTCTGCTGTACAATGCCATCCATAGGGCACCCGTTAAGATAATGAGACGTGTGCACGGCACAGCATCTTTAAATATCTAAGGATTAGTTCAGTCACCCCACTATGGACTTGGTACAACTATGAAGAGAAAAGAATAGTTTAGATGACAGAATGATCTCTCTGAACCCCTGCACTGTCATGCAACATGGATAAATAATGAGAAATAAGTTCTTGGCAAATGCTAAGTTTGGCTCCAGAGAGCTTAAACATAATGGTAATATGATATTCAAAGAGTGCACTGCTCAGTCAATCAGATGAATAACCTGTTTTTGCTCATCCTTGTCCAATAAATTTGAGAACAAATGACATTAAAGAAACCCAATTATTTCTGCAAACCAGGTATTGGAAGCTCACAGAGGACTGAGGGATATTAAATGATCTTTTGTAGCATGCTGGTTTGAAAGTTGGAGCAGCTTGATTGAAATGAAGTGTTAAACAGGACAAGAAATCCAGTGTGTGTAGTTATAGAGCTAATTCACTTTCTTGTTATGTTGCCTTTTCTCTGCTGAAGAACTCAGCTTCTTATTAGCCCTAAATCAGACTTGCCAAAATGAAGAACCCTGTAGATCCTTTTTACCTAGCAGTATCTGTTGTATAGAATTCCTGTTTCGTTACCCTAAAAATAGCACACAAATAGGCTTTAACTAATAATCTGTTTGATCAATACACTTACATGAGCATGATCTCCTCCAACTGCCAGCTGCCCTAAGGCCACAAAGGGCAAGACAATATAAAAAAGCAAAATTGACTTGTACTAATTCCATATTAATTAAGCTTCTCTTGACTCGCCTTGCGTGTTCTTAGAGAGACAATGGAAGATCTTTGCATACAGAGCAGCAAACATGCTCTTTTGGGATAATTTCAGTAATCTCACTATATCAGGAAGATTCATGCCCTGATTCATGCCCTTAATCAAGTTGCAGCATGTTGGGACAATCCAGAGAGGGCTGAATGAAGCTATTACTTATTTCTGCATGAAAGTCTGTATTACATTTTAACACACAGCAATGGGTATGCATTTATTTGTGCCTGAGTAAAATCACTTTCCCACTTCTACTGTACACAATATACAATCCCTGTTTCTTTCAATTCTATAATAATTACCTGGGTTGGAAACATTTTCCCCACTTCTTCACACATACACTATTGTAATAAACATAAAGTGACAATCCAGTTATCAATAGGCCAATCTGCTGAAGGTTTGTTTATGGCTGAGGTAAACACACCAGCAAATATAAGGCTGTCAGCTTGTATGTTGCCCAAACACCATCAGCTCATGTCTCTGCCTGAGGTGAGGCAGTGGTTTCTCACAGTGATTGATTTCGGCCATTAGCTCCAAATCAAAGTCGGTTTCAGTTCATCCATCTTTCCAGAACCTCAGCAAAAATGTTATTTGAAAATAAACACTGGCTCTTCGTCTCTTTTGTCAAAAGAGCAGCAGGAAGCTGACTGACATGTCACTAAATACATCTCCATTTCTGCTGCCACAGCAGCAGCCTCTTGGAAGCTGTGCTGCTGGGTTTGGGTATTTGGTCTCCTTACAGGCCATCAGTGCAGGTCTGGAGGAGAAGGGATGGCGCTTCCTTCTAGCTAGCACTGAAAAAGCGTCCTTGTAAGGACCGTAAAGTCTGCTGAATGAAACAATGCAGGCTTCCATCTTTTGTACTTCAGCCTGGCAGATAAAGATTTGACACATGATCAGAAAGTGGAGGGAAAGGGTAGTTTAAAATCATTTTTGCCAAGCACTGACTCTCAAAATAACTGCCAACAAAGTCAAGCACCTAGAAGATAGCTGTAATTTAAAGCTGAAAGAGATGGTGCTGAACAATGAGGGAATCGCAGGAAATGCCAACCATGGTACCACCTTGATTCAACCCACAGTGGAAACCAAGATGACCAAGAGTAAAAGCGACTACAGTCTTTGAGGATTCCTCCAACACTGGATGGGTTTGAAAATGGCTGCTTAAAATAGATTTAGCCACAGGGGTCTGTTCAAGGACTCAGCCTGAACACAATTAATTTAGAGCAGCATTTCTGTCTGCCAAATCTGTTTGTGATGACAGGCTATGGCATGAAGTGTTTGTAGGTGCTTGAAGCATGAATTCATTCTGGGGACCAGATTTAATACCTGTTTTTATCAAAGTTCTGTGTCTGCCCCAGCCCAGGTAAGTTTAGTGGCAGGATGGGCCTAAGCTCCAGTTGAAATGGATCCATTTCAATTCATCTGGATCCCATTTGGATCTAGTTGAAATGGATCCTATTTTGAAATGGATCCTAACGGATCCAGAAGCTCCTATTCCAACTTCACACTGCTGTTGCAGCAAATGCTGAGGTTTTGTCCATCTCTAACGTGGATGCTCTTTGCCTGCTTCACGGTGTCATGGCATTTTGGACTTTTCACTTTCTGCTCATTTATTTGAATTCAAAAAATGATGTTTGTAAAAAAGACAGTCTGGCACTGCAAATATGAAGCTCAGATTAAAGTTTCTTTGGTTTATAGTTGTTTACAGGATGCTTCATGAGTCCAACTAATGGATCTGCTCTTTAAAATTAAATGAACCTGTACTGGAGTTGGATATTCAAGCAAGTTTTGGAGAGTTAGCAGTAAGGATACATTAATGCATCTAACTAATCTAACTAACTAATCTAACTAATGTATCTAACTGCTAACTAATGCATCTTACTGCTAACTCTCCAAAACTTGCTTGTGTCTTACTGCTCTCCCCAAGTCTGATCCGCCTTGCCTCAGACTTAATCTGGCTTCTCTGAAGCCTCTTTCAGCACAACCCTCCTACTCAGAAAGTGCAGTTCACACATGAGACAATATAATAATTAAAGAGAAAACTTTTTTGACTGGTCTTTGTTACCACAGAATCTTTTTCCTTTTTCACTTCTTTATCAAGAACAAGGGCAGATTTTCCAACTTTCCTGATGTAAGGAGCTAAATAGAGGTGATGGGGAAGTGACCAAAATGGTATCTTATTTGAAGCTGGCATTTAGGTTTAAAACTTCTTCACTACTGGACTGAGACATTAAAAACAGAGAAAAAGTTTCTTTATCCACTTTATTGAATAAATAAGTGTTGTGAAGTCAATATTTTTCTTTTGCTTTTTAGGGGCTGATAATCATTAAGAGGAGGCTTTACGAGGAAAGCTTCAATCCCTGGTTTACCCCTCTGGGCTGCTCTTTGGCTTGTCTCAGCAGGAAGACATGGAGGCACCTACCCCTGCCTTCTGCTGAGAGAAAAAGACAATTCAGTACAAATTGATAAGTCACCCCATACAGTGTGTCAAAAGTGACCTCACTGTAGCCCCTGCAGCCGGCTGAAGCCTGCTGGAGTCTGCCATGCTTTTGCTGGGTCAGATTCCTTGCCTTTTGTTATTTGAGCTTCCTCCTGAAAGCCTCCGTTGCCTAAAGGGGTAACAAGACATTCCCTTTCTTTGCCCTTTAATCCAATCAGGGGGGCCTTGCTTTCTCACAGAGGGCTGCTACGCACATTAGGGTTAGCTCAGCAGCTGTGAAAGTGAGGTGAAGATTAAGACTTTGACTCTGATCATACATTTCAATATGAATGAAGCCAATAAAAGGGAGATTATCTTTCTTGCTACTTTTCAAATATCTTATCCATGAGGCAGCCTGCTTACACACAGGCTTGATGCAGTTGACATGTCTTTGCCCCTCAGATGGAGAAGGTTTGCTCAGACATTCATTTTAAAGATATATTTGAGGAGGGTAGGAAGGAAGGGAGGGGGAGATGGAAAGAGACAAAGTCAGTTTTGGATGGGAGCAGATGGGAGCAGGTCAAGTAAGAAACACAGAAGTGCTCTTATGGTTGCAGTCTGGCACTTCAAAGCAAAATGAAGAGGCATTTCAAAGAGGATACACATTATTATTTGATTAAGATTCAGCTTCCTGGATGAAATGTGCATACAATTATTAGCATGATGATGATAGGTTTCATAAGTTAAGTTTATTTTCTCTTATTGGTTCTTATTAGTATTGTGCTCAGCCTCCTACCCTATATATGAACTTCCACCCTCTCCTTTTTTTTCAATTTGCCTGTATGGATGGGGTGCACAAAACTAGCCGTATCCTTTCCTTTTCAAATACAAGTCACCATATGGAACGCCTAACCCCAGATTTGGGATATGTAAAGAAATTCAACTACCCCAAACTTACACTTCACCTTCTTTTCATCTCCTACTGATGTGTCTCTGCTTTTCTGCCTTCTTTAACTTCTCCAGTAAGTCTCAGCAATCTTTCAAACATGCGGCTTTTCCTCTTGCCTTATTTCCTTGTGCTGCTGCTGAGAGTTGTAACACTAAGACTTTTTCACCTCCTAATTTTAAACCTGTCTCTGTCTGTGGAGACAGACTTGCTAATATTCCACAGTCTTCTCTATCTCAGTCCTGTTGAGGACCAAAAGACAGACCTACTATCTACCAGGCATCTCAGATTATACATGGCATGCTGGACACTGATAGTCTCTCTTCATAGACTTCTCACGACTGATCAGACAGCGGAACTGAGATATTTCCCTTCAGAGGGCCAAAAGAACTTTAAGGATTCAGACTTGGGCCACAGCTTTACATTCTGCCAACTTTCTAATGAATTTGCAAAAGCCTAATTCTTAAAAATTGAGCAGAGTCAAAATTTCCCAAAACAAATTTCTGAGAAATTCAAGAAAAGCTGGATTCACTAGAGTCCAACCTTTGAGACAAGAGAAGACAAAAGAGAGAGACCAGAGATGGATTTACTTATTTTTTTTTTACCCAAACACTCTATAACAAATGACTGAAAGTGTAAGACAGAGAACAGAAATTGCCATTCAGAATTGGAGCAGCCGGTCATTCCATGCAGACCCCTTCCCTCTCCAGCGGTTAATATCAGCTCTGTCTGAAGAAGGAACAGCAGGTGGTCACAGTTAAGCTGCTACCATAGAAAATTGCTTTATCCTCTCTGCAAGTAGGTTAATATACGTCTAAACTCTGCATTTCTTTTATTTTTTCTTTGTCTTATAAAATGTTTACTATTGCAACCATAATCATTTTGTTATGCAAATAATCATTAATTTCTGTCATAATCTTTCTGCCTTGTGCAAAGAAGTTTCAGAAGTTAATTATAGTCTTGAGTTAGAAAAACAGAGACTTCATTAGCCCTAAATTTGCTGCCTTCTGATTCTTCATTCTGATATTACGAAAGACAGGAAGAGTTTCTCATATTTACAGTGATAACTGTTTTTGGTACTCAATATATTTTTCTCCTCCTGTCTAAAGCAAGAGTGCAATTACAGCTGTCTGGGCTCTTTCTGCTCCTGTGGAGAGGTCGGTATGACTGCATGAAATACAGAGTTTGTAATATTTTACAAGACTGTAAAATGTGACACTGTTAGTATTTAAAGCTCATTTTGGATTGCCACTCTATTAGAAGTTATCAATAAACTAAGATCTTCTCCTAAATAGTTTCATTTGCTTCTAGACAAATAGCTTTCCCCAGCCAACAACCAGAACAATGTTGAAAAAAATAACAACAAAACAAACAAAACCAACAGTTTAAGCCACCTTGGTACCACCTTCAGCTACATCAGAGCTATCTAAATATAAAATTACTTGTAAATATGTTACAAGTAATAAGCATAAAATATAAGCTAAAAACCACTTATTAAAATGCTTGCTTATTCCTACATCCATTTTTGACTCCTGTTATCCTTTCATTTCTTTGCATGCAGTGGTTACTATGTTAAAATGCTTACAACAGGCCCGCTACATTGTAGTCTCATTTGTAAGAGGAAGCAATCCTCAATTGTTCTACCTCAAGGTTTCCTAGAGACTCTCACAGCAGGACTAGTTCTGATTAAAATAGGGATTAAAATGCCTAGAGGGCTGGTCGTCATTCACCTAATGCAGGCCTTTGGCAGATAACATTTGAGGATGCAAAATACCACCTTACCTTTCCATCCAGAAGGCCCATCTAGCCAACACCTCCAGCATCCGTACAATTTAAAGGCTAGCAGCAGCGAGCAGAAATCGCATTTATGCCAGTGTTAATGAGAAATAGTCATGACTCCTTGGGTATATAAATATAAGATAGGCTATTTTTAAGCATAATATAGAAGCTGTATTTGTCTCTGCATTTTTTAGGTTTACCTTTTAACTTTTTAAAATAAAAGCAGATAATCTTTCCAGTCACATAAGAAAGCCAAAGTATGATGACACTGGGAAAATGCAAGTAGAGAGGAACTATAGTAGAAAAAACACTAAATTTAATTTTTTTTTATTGTGAGTTTTACTTATTTTTTAAAATAGATAACATAGTTTTAAGAGCACATTCTTAGTGTTTAATTAATATATAAAGTGACTGTCTTTTGCTACATGCTCTGCATAGCAGAATGTTGGTACATTCAGGCAGGCTAGACCTTCGGTCTCTAGCTCAGTGCCATACAAAATTCTGTACCTTGATGTGCACACCACAAGATCAGATACTGCATGCTTAAGACTGGCGGCACCTGGGTGGTTGCAAGAGACCTGTGGCACCTAGAGAGGACACAATGACACTTGTGTTTCTTACACTTCCTCACTGCCTCTGGACTTGTCAGTCCTTGACCTGGAGATCTTTGGATTCTCTGGGACAGAGAGATTTTACATTTCTACTAAGTGAACTTCATTTGAACTCACTGGTTTCTATGCCTGTTGTCAGAGAAAAATAAAGTCTGAAAAAAATGGCTAAAGTAGATTAGGTCTCTATATTTTTGCACATTGTGCTGGAAAACAGGAAGCCTATTTTTAAAAACTGATTTTATAAAAACCTGAGAATCCCAACTCAAAACAGTTAGACCTTGAAACTTACTGGGGAGAAGACCAAGCAAATTTGTTTTCTAAGCATTATGTCATTTGAAAGGCAAACACTCATTTTGCTGCTTGACTCAAAATAGCAGGATATGAAACCACTAGTACCATTCAATGCTAGGTCCCACTGACAGATTTACTGCTTGCTGCAGAGCTGCTGCTGCTGCATGATGGAAATGGCAGGTGTACTCTGCTACAAAGAGGATTTCTGTCTCAAACTTCATCCCCATGCACATGTGTAGCTAAGAGTAGCTAAAGGTCACAGGGGGACAGCTCAGTGTGAACAGTGACTTACGAAGAAACGTAGCTCTTTTCTTTAATCTTTCTAATGACAATCTTCTTCCTAGCCCCTGTTTGTATCCTAGGGTATGAATACAGGCCTGAAAGGATAAGGCATTTGCATACAAATCCCCCAAGGCACAGCATCAGCAATCTTGCCCAGGGCCCAACTATTCCAGGATCTTACAATATGCCATACGTACAATCCTCTCATTATGTCAGTTAGGGTCTCCTGCAGAAAAGGGTGAAACTGGAGATATTTTCAGAGTCAAAGCCTAAGACCTGGTTTTTACTCACACCATTTCAATTTTCGGTGAAGTTCATTCCATAAGTAAATTCTGAACGATACACCACCATTTTCACCCTATGAGCTTTCTGTCATTTAATATACAAGCTACTGGTAGCTTGCAGGTGACTTTGTATCCATGCAGTGTTCTGTTATCAGAAAGACAAGGACACTTGTATTTGTTTTATCGGTCCTTTTCTATCTGTCTCCTCACTGCTCCTTCCAAACACCTGCTGCTGCAGATGCAGCAAAAAGGCTGGGAGCAGCATATGTGTGGCTTAAACAGGTACCCCTGGGCTTTCTGAAAGAGCCAGCAAGCGCTTTCTTGTGCTGTATGCTCACCTGGCACCTACCTCCACCTGCCAGAGCCAGCTAATTGGCCATCATTTCTTTCATGAGATTCCATCCACTCCATTTCTAATAGCAATTTGGCCTTTCCAGCAGCCGAGTGTCCAGTGGCACTGGCAGATGAAACGGGCATACAGGCTCCACTGCAGATCCAGAGCGCAGAGCAGGCACCGGCTGCCTAACTGGCTCAGGGCGGCCCTGTGGCTTCATGGCTCCCTGGCAGCAGACAAGGGTGCTCAATAACAGCTGCCCGTTGCTACCTCCTCTCCTGAGCTGAAGCGAACAGGAAGCTCACTGCTAAAACATGCAGCCCTGGCCCAACTGGAAATACTGGGAACAACGCGACTGGCTTTGAGACACTGAACTGTAAGGAAGATTAACAGTCTGGCAAGTGGAGCCACTGAACAAACTCAATTTTTAATAGCACATTATCTTTTTACCTAGTTCTGCAGGAAATTGGAGGGAAGCTGCTTTCAGTCACAGAAATACTTTTGAGCAGTTAAAAACAACAAAAAAGCAAATTCAGAATAAAAAAGAAAGGTGCAAAATCTAATCTTTCCCATTACACTATAAGCAAACTATAAGAAGAGAAGAAACTTAGCACAATATGGCAACCATTCGCACAAATGGGATGCGCTTAATTAAGACCCAATCAAGAAGGTCACTGATAATCTCCAATCATTCTCTGCTATTACTTACTCCCAGAAAGAGAGGGGAGGGAAAAAATAAAATAAAAGAACCCTTTCTTCTTTAATGAAAAGAACAAATACACTAAATGAGAATAGACCTCACTCTTTGTCTGGGCTATTTTGGATATAAAACAGAGATAAATACTTTTTACACCTTTCCCCTTAAAAACACATTTTTTTCATACCACTTATCTTTCTACCATGTGTTAAATCTTTACTTTCCATCAGCAGCTGCCTAAAGATGATATTGTGGGACTGGACTGTAATTTCACTGCTAATACTGCCATCACAATTTCCAGGCAATATGTTTACCATACACCCCATTTTCAGTCTGTTTTGAGTTCCAACTCACCATGAAAAATGAGGTTGAGGTTTGGAGTGATCAGACATTTGCAAATTTGATCATAGTAAGTATAAATGTTTTGCAAACAAGGTACAGTATCTCTTCCCTACTGGGCAAGGATTTCTGCTCAGCTGAGAAACAATGTTTTTAAGCACAATCAAGAGATTCACAGGTGTTGTATAAACATTTTTTAGCGAAGGAAAGGCCCAACTTCTCTTCAAAACCTAATTTTGAAGAGCTCTGGCGACACAAACTGAAGTTTTACTACATTACAATAACAACTACAGATGTAATACAGAAGAAAGCCCCAGAGAAATGCATCCCCTTCCATTCCTCACTTTGCGCCGATACTTTCAAACTCTGGCTGCAGTGCTCACGAGCCACGAAGGCCAGTGGTTACTGCTGTAGTTTCCAGTAAAAGTAGGCTGACTTTTTAAAAAATGTTACTATAGACAGCATGCACCAGCTGCCACTGGTCAGAGAACAGAGTTTACATGCTCTATATGGCCCATACTGATCTCCAAGCTGAAGGCTAAGCTACCTACTAGTCCAAGATGTATACAGAGCTGAGCTAACTGGATGTTGTTACTTTACTACCATGTCTTCTCTGCATTTCATGCAGTTCCAAATAATGCAAATAGATCAATAGATTTTAAGCCCAGAAGGGACCATTATCATCATCTTAATGTGACCTTGCATTCCGTTAAGGGTCACAGGATATTGTAGAGTTTTGTGCTCAAAATATTGCATTTGAAATGCTGTATGCTTTGCATTAAGATGACCAGTCAGACTTAATTGAATATACTATTCTGTAAAAAAAAAAAAAAAAGAAAAAAAAAAACTAAAGGGGTGAATATCAAAAGCACTAGTTTGAATTAACACAGAGAACCAGACCCGGCAGCATCTTAGGAACTAATCACCTGAAAAAAGCAGCTATTCTCAAGAGACCAGATCAACACTATGCTACAACACTGCTGTATTCACTGTAGGAATGACAAAACCCTATCAGTGTCAAAAGCTGAAGTCACCTTTTTACGCAATGAAGCAAG
>JAVCKT010010478.1:1670-16821 GCA_032273925.1 Rhynchotus rufescens | reverse complement strand
ACACTCATTTATCATGGTTATCTGGCTATGAAGCAGGCAATGGCTTACAGAGCAGTGCACTGCAAATAGGATGAGACTTCATAAACACACACGGTCTTGGAGGAAAAGCAGCACAGAAAAGGAAGTTGTTGCTATTGTAATTCTGTCTTCTCCTTCTGTGAACTATCAGAGCAGAAGAACCCTAAGAGTGGGTCTGCAAAGGCCCTCCAGATGAGGAGCCCTGAGCTGTTTCTACACGGGGGACTGGACCAGGGACCCTGAGCTCCCTCCCTTGGACCTGGGGCAGCTCTTCCAGTCCTCTCACTTCTCAAGTGGTCCTGGTGGCTGCTCCTAAATGTCTGTGGCCCTTCCAGATGAGTTGGTGGGAGAGAGTTACCTTTTCAGGGCTGACTGTAGGAAACCTTGCTGATTCCCCAGTAGTAAAGGTGGCTGGCTGGGTAAAGCTAGCGTCCATGCATTGCTGAAAGCCTCACATTAGATGGATTTTGTGTGCGTGTGTTTGTGTGTGGAAATTTGTTTCAAAAATGTATTTGCTCTCAAGTAAAGACCCGTCTGCCAAGTTTCACCCAGAAAACATTTTTGCAGCCAAGCTATAAAACCCTCCAGGCAAGGGTATGCAATGCAGCCATGAACAGAGCCCAAAGCAATATTGGCATCAGTTAGCTCCCAGAGAATGCCACCTTTATGATCTGTTATCTTCCTTTGCCAGCTTCAGCTTGACATTTCATGGGGCTGGGTTGGGCAATTCATTTTAAGCTTAGTAGTTTTGGACTTAACTATCAAAATAGGACAGTAAAGCTCTCAAACATGCTGTATATTCTTGGAAAACATTGGAGAAAGACAAATATTTCACTTGGACTGAAAAGAGGTATAAATCTAACACAGAATGCCTGTCAGCAAATTTAGCTAATATACTAATTGTCTGAGGAGTGGACTGATGGGATATCCTATCTTAAGACCTTAATGTGGAAAAATCCGTATCAGTCCTGAACTGTGAATGTCACGTTAAGAAGATTTATATAACCCCTGAAATGTTTGTGTAGTCACAGAAATAGTTTTGGTATTGTTTTTTATTTTATTTTATTTTTAAAGGAATAATTTATTGTTTCTATCTGTTAGTTGGCCATAGTGTTTTCAGAAACTGAATTCTGACTGGGATTAACACTGGGACCATTAGATAATTTCGAGCATATTGTTTTAATTGATGACAGCTTGCTAGCGGAGGCAATATTTATCTAGAGATTACAGAGTCAGTCCTGGGGCATGGCAAATTCTGCGGAGTCCCATTTCCATGGATTACACAAACACATCCCAAGGGACATAAGGATCGGTGGTTAATCAGTCCTCACCGATGTAGCTGAAAGGAAAGACTACGCCAAAGGCCAGGCAATGCATAACATATGCAGGCTAGCTCAAAAGAGATGCGCTTGCTTCCTTCTGGGTACACACAGTTTAGCAACCTCTTTCTAGTCAGACTGCTGTTGTTCTTCTAATGCTGCAGAGCCAGATGGCCTTTCTCCACCAAGAGTCCTTTTGAGAAAAGCCTAAGTGAACGTTAAGGACCCTCGAATCATCTACAAGAATGTGCCAGAGCCTGTGACTGATCCTGAATCCATAACTCTCACTGACCTCAACACTCTCAGGAGTTTGAGAGCTTTTGGGGAGAAGAAGGCAGGGAAGGTTAGGGCAATGCAAACTACTTCAATTAAGTGGGTTTTTTTTGTGTATATATACACTCCTTACAGCTAAAGGTAAGTTTGGTATGATTCCCTATGATAGAAAGGAGTCAAAATATAAAGTTTAGGTTTTTCCAAACCCTTTTAGTGGTATTCAGAGCACATACAAAGTGCAGAAGAGAATTCAAACATCACAGAACTGCAATCCACCTTTTCAGTATTA
Source organism: Rhynchotus rufescens (assembly GCA_032273925.1). NCBI lineage: Eukaryota > Metazoa > Chordata > Aves > Tinamiformes > Tinamidae > Rhynchotus > Rhynchotus rufescens. Next base: position 14,922 of record JAVCKT010010478.1, on the reverse strand, counting down.
GCACACTGCTACCAAACATACTTGCCAAAATCTACTTGCTTTGCCCTTGGTTAGTCCCAATGACTTTACAATAATTTCAAAATTGAAATGCTTCAAGGTACTTCCTGCTGGCTTCAGTGCCTCATTATTCTCATTTAAATTAATCATCTAATGAGAAGATTGCACACCTGAGGAAGCACCTGGAAATAAAATCCAGGAGCCTTTCTAACTTCTTGATCATTAATGGGCTAGCTGCAGAGACTTTGTACAGCTGTGACTGAGTTATAGCCTGGAAGATTCATTTTAATGTTAATAACATAGAACAGTTTTATCTGTAGCACTATAGACTTCCACTTTTTTTATACTGCTCTACGAATATTATAATGAGCTAGAACAATATTGCTCTGCTGTATTTTTCAGAGCTCCATTAAGTCTGGAGTATTTGTTCATCTCTCAGAATGAACACCCTAACCTGTTGAGGCTTATTCATGTCTTTTGACTTAATATACCAGAGAAATATTCTCAAAATCATAAGGATTCTCTCTGAGCACACACATCTTGACATATAGAATATATCTTGATTTGGTTTTGCATTTGGCAGTCAAAGTATTATTCAATCTGTCGGTGAGGACACCTTAGTGAGGAACCCATAAATGTACAGATGAAAATCATAGACACCTGTTCTGAGCCATTGATATGAATTTCATGTTATTGTTCAGATGGAGGCACTTTATTTAACTCTGTGGGGAGAAATCTCTGTCTGTGTCAGAGATTGTATAACACATGCATGTTTATAACACATACATATGTAGAACACATACATGTTTAATGTAAATTAATTTACATTAAACATGTATAAATGTTTAATACAAAAAGAATGCATTCTGAAAGATGTGGACTTTTTTTGTTTGTTTGCATGTTTTTCTATGAAGAAAGTGATACAGGGTTGTAAATGAGACTGGAAACCTGACTAGAATTTACATTAAAATGAATGTAGCAAATATGCTTAATTGGAACCACATCCAAATTCCAGTTACACTAATGGAGATGACTTATAACTTTAAAAGTATGGTTCGAAAGGCACCCTGATGGGCTGTCATATGCCTGCTACATTTTTCTTCTAAGTAGCCACCACAGCTACCAGAGTAGACAGTAGATGTCAAATCCTGTCTGCTGCTATTCTTTCCAGAACAATAATAGTGATGAGGAAATAGCACATGGTTTTCCTGAAGTTATATTAGACATATCTGATCTTCATGTTTGCAGCAATCTGACTTTGGCAGGCTTTTTAAAGACGGGTTAGGAGTATTACATTAGGCAGCCGTGATAGGCAGCCAAACTTATGATATTTTGCAGTTCCAGAAAAGAAAGCTCAACATAGCCAAGATCTGGACAGGACAGATATTGTATATTAAAACAGGCTGGAAAACCTAAGAGAGAAACTTCTAAATGTTGCCCAACTGAGCAATTGCATTGGCAACTTGTGTGGAGCTGAAGGCTTAAATCAGATACACATAAAATGGGGAGATCGTAAGCCCTTTAATATGGGAAGTATGCCTTGTGGGGGACTACCTGTCCCAGCTTGCAACTGCAAAATGTCACCATGCTCGGCCGCTCTTAAGTAGAATTCTTGAAAAGCATTTGAAATTATTTTGACACAAATGATGTTATGGATAAAGTGGGGACCATTGCTTCAGACACTGCTGGAAAATAAATCTCTCGTCTGTGTCCAGAAGAGGTGGCAAAGTTGTAAAATTATGCTGATAAATATTTTTGTCTAGTTGTACATCATTCATAAGCTGTTTTGAACTCATCACAGTTATTTGAGTTATGATGCTGTGAAAGAGAAATTTATTGCAAAGGTACTAAAATTAGCCAGCTGAGAAAGTCATTTTTATTTTTGGCAGGGTAAACACTGTACAAAATGCTATACTCTAAAAACAGAGGCAAATAAAGGAATAGGCCTCAGTTATACTTTAAAATGGAAAATAGGCAATGTTTCTAAACACCAATTTAAAATTAAAGGGTGATGCAACATGTATAAATGTTTAACAGCATGACTTTATAAATTAAACTAAAATCAATCAAATGTTAAAAAGAAAATGCAAGAAAAAATACAAGAAAGCTCAGAGTCATATATCTTCCATCTGCTGAAATGTCTTGCTGTGACACAGCAATAGAGAAGCATCTGGGATTCTTTCAAGTTCCAGGATCAGTCACGCTGAACTCAAGAGATCATCATTTGCCAAGTACAAGAATTTATTAGAGATAAGAGGTTATAAAAAAGTTAAAAGCACAGTAACAGAACTGAAAAAATATAGAGAGATCAGAGTCCTACAGTTAAACTATGGATGCATGGTACAATCATAATTTTCCCCTTTATTATGGGGCATCTCTCTGGTTTAGTTTTCCCTGTGAAGCCATGGATGCATAGTAGGATTAATATTCTTGCCTTTTCCTTGAGAGTCATCCCTCTGGTATAGTTTTCTCCAGATTATTCCCACCATGGTGTTGGAATCAGGTGGGTCCCCACTCATTGGAGAGTTCTCGGGTCTGCAGGCCAAGTGACAGTGGTCCAATCCATGCAAAAGTATACGACCTCCTCTCCTTTATATCCAATTAAATAGTGCCAGCCCATGGTTACATCGTAACAGTAGCATGGCCTCAAGGAATAACTGCATGAATTAGTTCAGTGCTCAGCCCACAACAGTGCTCAGTTGACAAGAGTGCACTCAGCAGCAGGTCAGCTGGTGGGGAATTTCACTGCAGGCAGATGGTTATGGTGCGGATCTGTGGGGTCACTTCCCTTTGTTCAGATTAGCAATCATAGATTTGTTAGAGGCAATGCCACTAAGCTACAGCAACCCCACAGCATAGTGACTCCAGATGTAATGCATCTAGGGTTCCCTAACTCTTCTGGAGCTGCACAAAGCAACACCCTCTTCTCTGGGTTGCACCATCCTGAATCCCATGCTTGCCCATCCATTGCTGTCTGCACATGCCTTTCATCTTCCAAGATGCCAGCTCCATATGGGTGCAGATGCCTCATCCAGTGACAAGTTTCTCCAGAGTCCCATCTTCAAGGGCAGATTTTTAGGGGAAGAGTTCATAGCTCCACTTCGATGATGGAAACAAAATTTCCAAATTACTCTTTAGCTGTACTCCATGGAGTCACTGAATGTACATGTATAGTTGTAGATAAAATCTACAGTGAGGTTGAAAGTACACCTGCAGCAACGATTTGGCACAAAATTATTTTACGAGGCTGTTGCAGTACTCCTAAAACAATCATTGTAAGACCAGAAAATATAATGAATGTAAAATAAAAAAAAAAAAAAACACAAATATAGCAGCATATATATTTGCACACAAAAAGCTAACAAACAACTTTACCTCTGCCTCAAAGTAGCATGATTTATTTGGTATATATCAGCCATCTTAATAAATTACTGTCCTGGGCTAGATTGAAATGACTTGGTTAAAAATTTTAATTCTCTTCTCCTGATAGCTATGAAGTTATTACTTGTAGGTGTGTTCACATAAAACAGTCATGTTAATTTTAAGTGATTTCTGTGAACTACTTGAGTTTATAATGTGATTTCCTGAGCAACACGTACAGAAACCCTGAAATGTATAAAGTACATAAATAATTTTACATCTAAAACCTGTAAATAAAGCAGTTAGCTATGCTTTAGCATTTCTTTTTACTGAGGAATTTCATTTGAAGATAATGAATATATAGCCACTTCATACATGAATACTAAAAAAAGAAATTCTAGAAGAATGAACTAATATCTTATTTTTGATTGTAAATAAGTGTTTCCTTTTCACCTCCTTGGATCAGATATACATATACTCTTTTATGCTGTTTTAAAGAACACGGAAATCAGATGGTTTGGCTTCTGACTGGAGCACTGTCAAGGCTAGTTGTTGATGATTCCCAGCGCATGTGCTCATCTGTTTTCTGTACCTCATACGCGTTCACACTATCACATATTTTTCTTGGTCATACATGTGTCTTCTGGGCAGAAATGCAACTACTATGTGTCTTCTGGGCAGAAATGATGGAAAGAGGGCAAGAGTACTCCTTTTTTTCATGAGTCTCAGTCCTAGGAGCACTTTGTCTCCTCAAATTTCCCTCAGAAAAACACAGGAGAAGTCTTTCTTGGTTTCAAAACCAAAAAACACAGGAGAACTTACTCCAGTGCCTCAAGTTGTGCCTGAAGAAGAGGTCTTAAGACAGCAAAACTGTCTGAAAAGAGTTTGGAGATCCAGGAGCAGTACGGAAAGATGATGAGAAGGTGAGCTGCAGTCAGTTTGGAAAGAAACACTTGGGACCAGTTTCTGAGAAAGGACAAGAAAGTTGCCTCTTCCTGAAATAGCTGCCAACTGCAGAGTTCCCTTAGGAAGGAAAATGATAGCAGGTGAGGGAATTCCTCAGGCATTATCTAACCAGAGTTTCACTGGACATGGAAGTCCTCTGGGCTTAGACATATGAGGGAAGTCTTATGAGGCTGTTAGGTAATTTAAAATGGTTACACACAAGTGCAGTGCTAAATTTAGATAAATCTCATCAGCTTGACTTGTCAACAAACCACTTACAGATTCTTAAAAAATTCATTTGATGAGCAAGCTGTTTTATAACTGTGAAGAGTAATAGATTATGTTTAGTCACTGAGATTCTCAGTTCTTTCTGTTTCATAAATTGAACTAACTCTAATGTCTCTAATGTAATGGTGGCACAAGGCTGGCCCTGAATGCTTGCTCCTGCCTTGACTTCAGTGATTTTCATGGGTATTAAAGAGTAACACTGTTAAGTATTTCTAATTTAAAGAATGGAAAACTGATTCTCAGACTTTTAAAATTAACCTGATCAAAATTATCCATTTCTTCTTGAATTCTTGAATTAATCAGTATTCCTGTAAATGGATGTTAGGATATTAGGTGATGAAAAGCACTGAGCCAGCAGAGGAGATGTACTTAACAGAACTCAAGGAGACATATTCTACATTGCAGATGGACTCTCTGTAGGGGGTACTGCAGACTGTAAATCTGGTATAAAGTTACAGGTAAATCTCTGTTATACATCACCCTCTTAAGAATCCTGGCTCTTCACTGACAGTAAGTCTTGGCAAGGTTTATTTTTTGTGACTCTCTCTGACTCCAAGCATATTCTGTAACAATCTTTAAATCAGGACTGGATACCTTTCTGTAAGACATACTGCAGTTCAAAGAAGGGTTATAAGCCTCATGCAAATTCACTCAGTGATTTTCTTTAACTTCCTTTAACTCTGTCATCTTAGAAATAAGATTTTATAATCATGGTAATTCCTTTAGGCCTTATGATTTCTGTGACATGAGGTAAGCATTAGCATAGCTAACTAATTGGCAACATGCCTAATTTAATTTTGCTGACATTCTAGACTTCTTGGGAAAGCCAGCATACCTACTTGGCACCTAAAATGGGACCTGTATAATTTTGGTTGCTTCTCTTCTGGAAAACAATCTGAACATCCTATAATCCAACAAAAGTCTCAATGCATATGCTCTTGAAACTCAATTGCATGTACCTTCTCAGCTTGAGTGTTTCCTGTGTACTAAAAGCTAGGCACCTCTGAAGGTGTAGAGGCTTCCTAGTTCTGAGGAGAATGATGGTTAACTTCTGTACAAATTTCTGCAATCTGAAGATTCATCACAAGAGGAGCCTAAATTTGATTTCGCTATGGTGTCTAGAGAGATACAATACACTGAGTATACCTATCGCACCAGGGATGGTAGTGAGTCTAGCATAAATGCAAGATACATGGTTATTATCATTTTAAAAAGCCTACACAAGTGGTGGTGATGGTGGCAGTATCTCACTGTGCTGAACCATTCTACCACTGAAGTTGGAAACCATTGAAGGAATTCTCTGGATCCTGCGCTTTAATGACACTTAGGCATAGGTAAATCCCTTATCATAAATGCTCACTTAATTTTGATTAGCTCCACCACAGTGTGGGTTTCTTGGGAAGTGCTGAGTGCCAGTTCTTTGCTGCAGTATTCAGAAATGCTGCAGGATCCAGCACAGGATAGCTGTGGTTTGTATATTGTTCTCAATGAGGGTGCTTTCCTGACTGTGAACCATAATTACATGAAAGATATTTCCAGATGAAATCTGAAATACTCTGGTTGTGTAAGGATGCATTGAAGAAATATCTCACCATGGTTCAATGAAGAGCCTCCTATTTGGAACAAAGATGAGAACTGAAACAACTCCACTCTTCCTTGAGGGGAACGTAACCACCCTCTGGGCATTAAAAACAATGGAGAGTGAAATTCTAACAGTATCAAATACAATGAGGATGTTTCCTTTGACTTCAGTGGATCATATTTTAATTCAAGGAAACTAGTCAAATTACAAACAATTTACCTGACTAAATGGCAAGATGAAATAAAAATGTTTTCCTACTTATTGTTACTATATGTCTGATAAGATGCACAATTTTTGCACTAGAGTCCTGAAGTAGGTTATCCTTTTTCCAGCAGAGAGGGCAAATTCCTTTTTCCCCCAGGAACCCAGTAAAAATGTTGCTACTCCAACTTACGGAGATAATAGTAACAAAAGAAAGGTCAGACACGGGTATTTAATAGTTTAAAATATAGCTTCAGCTCTCATGACATCTGCATAGACTAAATGAGTTGTTGAAGGATTTGAACAGTTTTACAGAGTATATTAGGTTTCATGACTTGCACACAAAAAAAATATTCGTTTGGTTACACGTAGAAAATTCAGAGCCAACAATAACTTTAGGATTTATTAAAAGCAGGCCACTGTTTTAATGGGAAAATATTTTTATGCTATGAGCAGTAATGATTTTTTTACAACTCTTGTAAAAACTCAGAAGAAGAGCAGAGAAGTTTCTTTGGATGGATGGATTTTGCTGCTCTTGATTCAATTAGTAGAATAAAATATTTGTTTTTAAATGGACACAGCACCTGTTTCTTTAGCTAACAGGAGAACTAGAACCTTATTTACTATTTAAAATCTGGAAATCATCCTACAAAAGCTAAAGATGAGCAGGTGTTAACTGCTTCTGTTTGAGTTATTACTTGTGGATATCTTGAAATTGTCCATTTCTAATAGAACCATCACTGACCTGGCAAGATTTTGGTAATACTTCAAATTATTTCTTGAACTAGTGGTAGATTGTATTTCATTCTGTCTGTCACACTACATTAGCCTGCCATTGTAGTGTCTCTCTTGGAACTGCCCTTCTGTCTGGATTTCTCCTGATATACAACAAAGTTTCCAACCACATTGAGAAAGGAGTTTTGTTATATGGTTCTGTTCAGAGAAACTATTACTCTCTGAGTGCCTGAGAACAGGTTCCCTCCCATCCTGTTCAACTGAGCCAGTTAATGGCAAATTGTACCCACTTCTGAACCACTTAAAGAAAATATCCAGCCTGGCACAAAAGATTCAGCCTAATGGAGTCCAGCCTCAGCCATTCTCTACATGATGTTCACTTTCAAATCCATTTTTCGAAGCTTTAGGAAGATATTGTTTAGAGAAAGAGAGAAAGAGAGAGAGGAAAAGAGAGAAAGAGAGGAAAAGAGAGAAGAGAGGAAAAGAGAAAAAAAAGGGAGAAAAAGAAGAGATGAAGAGAGACAAAAGGAAGAGAAAAGAGATGAAAGGAAAAGATATAAAAGGAAGAGAGAAGTGAAAAGAGGAGAGAAAAGAGAAAAAAAGACAGCCGAGAAAAGAGAGGCGAGAAAAGAAAAGAAGAGGAGAGGCGAGGAGAGGAGAGGCGAGGAGAGGAGAGGAGAGAGAGAAATATGGAATTTGGACAAAGGCTCTAATTGTGATAGAACACTATTACTACAATGGAAGAGTTCTTCTTATATATTCTTCATACGTGGCTAATATTCCATGTAACTCCCCAGCTACTGCTGCATTAAGATTTATCCCCAAGGTGTTCTCCCTAAATGAGAGCTGTTATGTGTACCCTACCTTGTTTCACAGCTCTCTCAGATAAGACTCAATCTGTCCAAATACGCTCCTACTTTCTTCTATATGGAAATGAGCTTCTTCCACCTTCTCTTCTTCCTATATAAATCTGTCTCTAGAGCCACACAAATGGAATGTCTTATGTTTTTCTGAGAATAACCATGGCAAATATTTAACTTATATTTAACACCTGAATCTCAACATCCATAGCCAAAGGTTTGGAATGGGTAATACTGACACACATCCAGCTACTTTGTGGCAAACTCCTCCTATTTTCTCTATTTTCTGCTTCCACCATGTTTGTCTCTCCAGAATGTCCTCTGATTTGATTATATGCTTTATTTTTTTTCCTTAACGTTCCTATCAGATTCTGAACTTCTAATGAGATCTACTACAATATGTACCTGTGATCATTTCTGTCTATATATAGCTCACTAGGGTAAATCTCCCACCCCTCCTTCAACCTTAAGGGGAAACAACACATCACTACTCTTTTCTGTCTGAAGAAGAGGGAAGAGACATTGGTAAAGTTATTATGTATGCTGCATATTATTCCTAAAATGTCCTAAGGGACATAGCTGGGTAAATTTACATCACCACCTTCTGAGTAAATAGTAATCATATAAACTCCCTTAACAGTTACATTTTTCCATCCAAATAATTTCACAATGCACCGGCATATCAACAAGTAAAGTAACGTACGATGAGAATTTGCAGCACAAAATTTTCCAAGCAACTATTCCAAGTTACTATTTTTATGTGTGCTTGTAGCCTGGATAAATGTGGGATGATGGACAATGCATGTTTATGTGCAACAATTGCATGGAAGGTGGTCGAAATGTGTTCATTTATTTGTGCTCCTGTACCTTAGAATCCCACTATTACTTTCTAGATCTAAATAGTGGAAAATATTTCAGACATCAGACTTAATTCTTTAATAGAAAATATTGTAAAGGATGAACTTGGTATATGGCATTACAAATTTATTTTCAGAAGAGCTCCTTAATCCTTTCTCCTTTAGTCTTGTACATAGGATTTATCTGAGGCTGAGCTGTCTCCTTATAGAGACATTTGGGAAAACATGGAAAAATGTATAACTTTTAAGTTACACTACTAGCTGTAGTCCATTTCAAAATACCCAAAGAGACAAGTAAAGTTTAGCATGCCTGCCCATTGCTACTGAAGAGAATGAGAACTGAAGCTGACTGGCTGAGATGATTAGCTCTCTTACTGTTTCACACAGTGTGTGTTTCACTCACACTTTCCATCAGGATCCGACTTTACTGCCATGCTTTAAAATCATTTGAACATTTAAAAGTGCACATAAATGCTCTGTGGGCATAATGTGCCTAGGTATATAATTAACATTCATTTCAATGGAAGTTAGGAGATTTTAGAATTCCTTGTGCATCTGTTTACCCCCACACCTTGTGAGTATGAACGTTCAAATAAGCACTAGGTCATTCAGCTGAGAGCACTGTGTATGCACATACCTTGATCTAATCTTTTCCATGTAATATTAAAAATATATAAGCTCACCTAATATGTCTTCTGCATCAAAAATGTGCCATGTATGTGTAAATGTATATCATCTAAAATTCTCAAATGCTATCTGTGTTGCAAAGCCACAAATGAAAAATTAGGGGATGTCAGTTGTACTTATACCCTTGCTACTCTGTATATGGCTCCAGACAATTGTTAAAGCTGGTTGTTGAAAACCTGCATATCATATGCAAAATAATTTAGCTCCTAGGAATTTCTGCAATTCTCATCACCCTCAATCTCACAAACTGGGATGAAGTAGCAGAATATAATTATTATAATATTATGTTACAAAGGGAGAACCAAGATGCTTCCTTTTTCTTGCCAATAAGGAACACTGGGAAAAATGAAAGTCCTTAATTTTTTTTTTTCAATCAGGAGTACTGGACCAGATTTATCATGACTGTATTTTCTATTACAGTGCATTTAGATATCTGATTTCAAGAGGAGTATAACCAATGGACAGGTAGTAGAAGCCTTTAAGATAAATAAACTTACAATTGTTTTGGTGCATTCAGTGGATTTTCATATGCTAATATTTGGGGGCTTTTTAGTTTAACCCTAACTCTGCATTTTATTAATTTACAAAGCTATGTTGGAGATAATTGCAACATATTTAGAATCTTTTTTCCCCCCTTTAAATTACTGATATTTGCTTTTGACTTTACCTTCTTCAGAAACAAAGTACTTTCTTCTTGCTTTTAATGATAGGCTTTTTAATGGTATATGTGTATATACATATAAGATATATAGTTAGTATATGTATACTAACACATATGCATTTCCAGATGCTATATCATGTCAAAATGGAGTTAAGGTACACTGTAGAAATGAGTAAATATAAAGCAAACTATGTGCTTCAGGATCATGACATCTTTTCAATACTAATGAAAAGCTGCTGCCAGAACCTCCACGCTGATTCTCACAGGAGAGGTGTGGAGAAACTTCTGGCTGTTGATTGAGACTTCAGTTCAGTGAAAGTTAAAGCACTGAAGCCCACAAGGAAATTGTTGCCAAACCCACAAAAATTGGACTTTTTGCTGAATAGAGCTCATTGAAAGTAATCTTTCATTCTGAGTTTCTAATGCAACAGATACTTCATTTCAGCTGAGCTCTAAATCAAAGTCATACACTTTGCATCTTTTGGCTGCTTGAAAAAGGAATATCTTCACTGACAAAAATTCTATCATCCTTTCTGTAGTCTTCATTTTATTGTGAACAGTTTTTGACAGATGGCAAAAACATAAATTCACCCCACGACACTCTCATAGTCCCACTTAAAGTAATATATCTCCATGCAGGCCACAAGTGCACACACAATTTAAAATAAGGAGTTTAGCCAACAGAAGTGTGACAGAAGTCTATAGAATACCAAACCAAATAAAGTCTAGCAATTTGAGCAAATCTTTTTGCTGGGACCTTCTGAAGATAAATACTCATCCATCCAGCTCCCTTCCTGTTTTGTAATGTCTCCCTGTCTAATTTAATAAATGCCTTCTTGCTTCTTCTTGGCATCTTCCAGAACAAGGAATGTAAACTGAAAAGACTGTGGAGACTACTGTTGGCCCAAAATTCCACAATGAATAATATCAGGAGACACAGAGACGAGCTTGTCAACCCATACCTTGTGCTGCTGCCTCTACTAGGGAAAGTTATTTGATGCTGTATTGAAGCAAGCTCTTGTTATACAGTAGTTAGCACATGTGAAAACAGGAGGAAAAAACAGGAAAAATATAGGAAAAAATATATTTTTCCTATACTATGTCTAGATTTGTAGAGGAAAAACTATTAAAATTAAGAAGAGGAATGCTAAAGGAAAATAATACTGTACAACAAACATCCCAAAAGAATTATTGGTAATATTTTACCAAATTTTCTTTCTGGCAGAGAGAACATGTGCAGTAGCTGCTGTACTGGGCAGTATGTGCTGGGCAGTAGCTGCTGCATAAGTATCATTAGCATATTTCTAACACAGTGCACCTTTGATTGTCTAAATAAATGTAATGAAGTTTGTACTGTGAGAGTTGTTCTTCAGAATGTACACCACAGCTTTCAAAGTGTAAACTGTTTACAGTTAAGACAATTTCTTTTTAATAGTATGTCTCAAAACTACACATAAAATTCATCTCTTTGCATTTACATCTCTCATGTAAGGAGATGAATTTTCTAGCATGCTCCTAAGATTTATTTACTATTCAGTCATGGAAGAAACATTGTTATAGATAAAAACAAATAGGTATACTGAAAACTTCTCATTAGTTCTGCTTCTGGGTGGTCTTGCAAATCTGTGAAGTATCTTCATACTCTAATGATGCTTCCAAGTATGTTTGTCCTTCAGAAATAGCTCAATGCTTGTCTACATGTTCCTGTGCCCTAGTGCTGGAACTTTGAAATAGCGCAAAAATGTATTCATAAAAAAATGAGTGCTGAATGATATTCATGCACAGTATGTAGATACCTTTGCAGAAAAGGACACTATTTAAAGGGAAAACAACTTGATGTAATGTACAGTATACAAGACATCATTGTTTCTGACTCTATTTCTGGACAGTTAGGTATCCATGAATGTGTTTACTTTTGCTTATATATTCCCTACTTATAAAAGCCTGCAATGTTACTACATTTTGTTGACAAATGACTTGACAGTTTAGAAGGAAGAGTGATGTTTTATTGTTTATTCTAAGACTGGCTTTATAATAAACACTTGGGCAGCTCAGAGATGAGGAAGCGCCCTCAGAGGCCCTTCAAAGGTAAGGACAGGAGTCAATACAGCCTCCCTTATCTGTGTCATTTCTAGCAAGGATGTCCAGGGTAGATGACCGGAGATTACTCTTTCCCTTCCATACATCTGTACAAGCAGGGTTTTGCCCACTGGATGAACATCTCTCTTGTACATCTGGTAGTTTGCTTAGATGAAGTCCTAAGGTATCTTCGTTATTTTCTATTATTGTGTCAGGTTTTTGTTTCTACCATTTTCAACAGTAAAGAGATAGCACTAGCTATGCATATCCTAGTGAAAGGCAAATAATAAGTTGGTTCTGTCTTTCACAATGAAAATCTTACCGTCAGCATTGAGTGACAACTGCAATATCGATGGTGTTCTCAAGCACATTTGTTGCATCTTCTTCATGAGTCTGTGGTTTCACTGGCTTCAAAACAAGTCATTGTAGCCAGCTTGTGTGAATATCTAGTTTTCAGAAGCTATAATGATGGGGTTTTTGACTCTTTTAAGTAGGCTGTTCTTAATTAGGAGTCCTTAATGGACTCTTTTATTAGTGCTCTTAAGACCTATGCTCATTTTCCATACACAGATTTCACTCTTCCTCTCACACAATAGTTTTCCTATTTCACTTGGATTTCTTAATTTTATTTTCCACAATTTTGTCTCTGTCTTCTTCTTTTAGGGTTACTGCAGGATTTTGACACTAGAAATACATTTAGAAAGAATACAGATCCTATATTATCCCTAGATCCAACGTTATCCATATTCTTCACCTGACATGTCCCTTTACATTTATATACATACAGTCTGTCACCTCGCCTTTTGACTTTAAATTTCAGTTTAGTGTGAGGAAATCTTGCTCACTATTTGATACCCTACCCATCCTACAGCGTGTGGTTAGGCATTAAAAGAGTAGATCAGCAGTGGATTGCCAGTGTGAACTGCAATTATTTCAGAAAATAATCACTTGGGTTTTCTGAGTCACCCTGAAATCACTGGAAAAATATTAAGGTATAGGT